>CM041795.1:58650583-58663083 GCA_023376895.1 Aspiorhynchus laticeps
GTTGAGATTTTGCTTAGTCTTATTCGAGCATCAAGAGAGGGAAAGTGAGATGCCATCTTGCAGCAATTAGAGCAACCATTCCATGGTGTTTTGCTTATGATAAGCTAAACTATGCAGATATCTGACATACTACTATGCTCAATGTCTCGCCTGGAGGTGGATCATCCTGGTGTTCATGCACACTTTATAGAGGGTGGTTTTTTCTGTCCAGCTGGGTAGGAACAATCCCTTTGGAAAGATTCCGGTAGACCAGACATTGAGGAGACTGTAAACAAGGACACCCAGACCTGCCGGTGGAACCAAGGGTTCAGCCTAAAAACTGGAGCAGTCACCAGATACTATCTCACTTCAGAAAGCAGAAGTCAGTATCTGAGGCAACTCAGGAACATGACAGGAATGAGTCTACAGAGTGTTTCAGTCATCAAGATTTACAGAAGCCCAGGATAGAGAAGGATATGGCAGATGTAAATGCCTTTGTAGAACTTATGGAGAGAAGCTGGGTAAACCCTCTAGGTCCAGATCAGTCTGATATCATCAGTCTTTCCACAGGAATGGCTGTCACCAGACATAGCCAGTGATCTGCTGCAAGCTCACCAGACTGAGAGCAGGCATATCAGACGTTCAGAAGTGAACGTTTAGAGAAAGAGTCACCTGCAACCAAGTTCCATGACAAAATGAGAAAACAGAATCTGAAGACATTCTCAAGCATCAAGACAAGTGCTAGAGTAAAACAAGCACAGAAGAAAGAGGTGGTCTTGAAAGCTGATAGAAATCTCTTTGGACATATGATAATTGCTTCGCAAATTAGAGAACTTCACATTAAAGATGTCCTGGCTCATCCACTTGGTGCATTGTACTCAATGGAAGAACATTGCCCCGGGACACAATGTAGTGCAGTGGAGAAAGCTGTTAAGTAATACAGACAGTAAAACAGCCTTGATAACATTCATCGTGGACCAGTGGAAGCTAGCAGAGAACCGAGTAAAGCTTCAGGACAAGCAGCTATTTGCAACCTGTGGAGAGAGATGCTATTGTCTGACCAAAAAAGACTGGAATGTTGTTGAAGATCTGAAATCTTCTCATGAGGAGGCGGATACCCGTATGCTCCTACATGCAAATCATGCTAGCCAGAATGGCTATCAAACCACAGTTATTGTGAGTGAGGATACGGATGTCATGATCCTTTGTCTTGGATGCTGTAAGAAGATAAACTGCCCCCTTTATCAGAAATCTGGCACTCAGAATCGAACAAGGTACATCAACATCAGCAACCTTGCTCAGCTCCTTGGAGATGACCTATGTGATGCTCTTATAGGGGTGCATGCCTTTACGGGTTGTGATAGCGTAAGTGCTTTTGCAGGACGAGGAAAACTTACCGCTCTCAAACTTGTGAAAGAAAACAGGGCATTCCAAGAGTCCTTCAAATCCCTGGGAACATTCTGGGATGTATCAGAGGAATTATACAGCAACATGTAATCATTTGTCTGCAGGATGTATGCACCATCGTCTAGTGTATGTGATGTCAATGATCTACGTTACCTGCTATTCTGTACCAAAAGGGGTGAAGTGGAGTCCAGCCTACTTCCCCCTTACAGGGACTGCTTAAAGCTGCATATACAGCGTGCCAATTACCAGGCAGCTGTCTGGAGGCACTGTCTGGAAGGACAGCCAGACATACCCGAACCAAAAGGACATGGATGGACAACTGATGACAAAGGTATGCTTGTAATAAATACAATAATTACATTTTCTAATAACTAATAATTAAATAGTATAAATATGTATAGGTAATTTCTAGTCATTTGGACACCTCACTGAAATGGATGAGAACTATCTTACACTTATTTGTACAGGTATGCTGATGTTAGACTGGATGCGGGGACCCCCAGCACCAATGGCTGTTCTGGAGCTTATGGCCTGCAAGTGTTCACGGACATGCAAGCTTCCCGACTGTTCCTGTCTTGCCAACAAATTAAAGTGCACAGAAATGTGCAAGCTACAAACCTGCAGCAATCAGAGGGAGGAGGAGGAGGAGGATACTGATGTCATGAAACTAGTTGAAAATGATGACGATGATGATGATGATGAATAAACAGAAACAGTTTGCAATGACCAAATAAGTTCATGAACAAGGTAGAATTATGTTGTTTTTCTTTGTATGACATGTTCTGTTCAAATAAAGTTACAAGATATTTTCATTCTTTGGCTCAACGGTTAGTGTCATTGAAGGCTGATTTCTGTGACAAAGCTACCACTAACAAAAGGTTATCATGTTGTAATATCATCTAGAGATATGGACTTAAGAAAAAAATCAAACTAGAATTTGCCACCTTGGGTGGTACCAATTAGTGAAAAATGTGGCCTGGGCCCATGGACTATCAGTTGTCCGTTTTCTGAAGGGAGCCAGGAGGTTGAATCCTCCTCGGCCCCTTACTGTCTCTACATGGCTGCCCACTGTACTGAGGGCCTTGAAAACCCCCCTCCCTTTGAGCCGCTACAGTCTACGAACCTCCGGTCACTTTCGCTGAAAACTGCTCTGCTACTAGCACTAGCGTCGGTTAAGCGAGTTGGAGACCTACAGGCACTCTCTATTAGCCCTGCCTGCCTGGAATTCGGGCCTAACGACTAGGTCGTCCAGAAAAACAAGGCATGGTTACATACCTAAGGTACTTTCAACCCCGTTCAGAGCTCAGGTCATCACGCTTTCCACACTTCCTCCGTCTGAGGAGGACCGCGAGTTATCCTTGTTATGCCCTGTCAGAGCTCTGTGAATCTACTTTGAGCGTTCCGCCCCCTTTAGGCGTACGGAACAGCTCTTTGTTGGCTCCGGTAACTGCGCCAAAGGGCATCCGGTCACGAAGCAGAGACTCTCTAAGTGGATAGTGAATGCTGTCATGCTGGCATACTCTTCTTTGGGCCTGCAATGCCCCATTGGAGTATGAGCCCATTCGACTAGAGGCATCGCCTCGTCATGGGCGTGGTCTAGCGGTGTATCCATTACAGAGATTTGTGCGGCGGCTGGCTGGGCCACTCTGTCCACATTTGCTAGGTTTTATAACCTGGACATACCGGCCTTACAGGCCAGAGTCCTCTCTGCTTAGATGAGCTTGTACACATACGCTGTGGGAACAATCCTGTCAGAGATTTCTTGACCGCAATGCGCTCAGGCTCTCTGATTGGCACCCTGCATACTCCGGTTAACTGAGTATACAGGAGTCATATGGAATGATCATCCAGGCCGAGCATAACCTCTATGAGTTTAGCTCGCTTTAGCCTGAAGTATACTACTTACTTCCCTATGGGCATTTATGCTTATGGAGGTATATACAGTCGTTCATCTACCCTAGCACGGCGTGATTAAATTCAGTTCCCATATGCGTCTTTATCAAGACGCAGTACGAGTGGAGTATCGACAGGGAACGTACTCGGTTACTATCGTAACCTCGGTTCCCTGAGATACGGAACGAGTACTGCGTACTTTGCCGTGCCAGGTAGCTGCACGACTCAGTCGTCGCTTCAGTCGAAGTAACCTGAGGATCCTATGGCGAAACGACCGCTTATATAGACAGATGCCCGCCCATTTTGGCGGGATCTGGCGGGAATCGTCGCCATAGGTTCGTGCAGCTCCCCTGCCGACCCATTGGTTCGTTTTTTACCACTGCAAGAACCAATAGTCGTGCAGTTTCACTGCGTGATTGAAATAGACTTCAGTTCAGGAGAAAAAAAACTTTTTCCCATATGCGTCTTTATCAAGACGCAGTACTCGTTCCTTATCTCAGGGAACCGAGGTTACGATAGTAACCGAGTACGTTTCTCTCACACAACGAAGATGATAGCACACATCAAACCGTGTAAATCAGAGAGACTCACAGATTATTCATATAGTTCCCCAGGCTAGTCTACAACATTATATGTCTAATAAAAACAGACTAAAAAAGCATGTATCAGACTCACAGATGGTGCCGAGGAGTGTGCTGGCGTGCTGCCGCAGTTCAGCAATGAACTCGTCCATCTTTCCTTCCATCGCTTCATACAGCGGCTCGGTGTCCACTGTGGGTTCATCAGGGAAAAACAGAGGCTTTCTCAGCAGCCACCGGTACCTGACACACACACACACACACACACACACACACACACACACACACACACACACACACACACACACACACAGACACAGACACAGACACAGAGACACACACAGACAGACACACAGAGACACATATACACAGAGACACATATACACAGAGACACACAGACAGAGAGAGACACAGACACACAGAGACACAGATACACAGACAGAGAGAGACACAGACACACAGACACACAGAGACACAGATACACAGATACACAGACACAGACACACACAGACAGCAAACAGACAGACACACACACAGTGTTTTAGAAGATAATGTAACTGTGGACAAACCGAACATGTTCATGCAAATGTGTGAAATAATCCAAATCTGTTTTACCTTTTTATAGATGAATTGTAATCCTAAAAGAAAACCAAGAGAAACCCAAAAAATATTAGGATTTTTAAAGTCTATATTTGACTTTCAAATATAGGTTGTGTTCAAACTGCCTAACAAGGAACACACGTTTTACATGGTACACATAATGTGCCATAATTGGAAATAATCTGCGCTTTCTATAACTATTCACAGACTCTTAGTTGAAGACTAGTATAATCTGATTGGCCATGTACAGGATTGTACCAGTTGCCACAATGTGATTTTGATAAAGTTTCTAGATTTGCTTGTGAGGTTGGTGGCATCAAATACTTATTTGCACTTAGTACCACACAATCTAGAGACCCATGAGATAATCATAAATTTAGCTTTGGCTGCATTTGCACAGATCCAATCTTTTGACCATATCAGATTTGTTGTCCAGTCTGTCTACATTACACTTAAAGGTGCAGTAGGAGATCTTAGAAAATGCTAACTTTAGGCTGATAGCACTGAAAGCGAACGTCCCACCCTCCCTGCAATCACCGTCCAAAGCCACGCCTCCTGAACGCATATATGCTTACACGCATATATGCTCATAGACCAGAATACCAGAGACAACATACATTACTACAATAGGCTACATAAGCGGTTCCCAATTACAGTCCTCGCACCCCCCCGCTCTGCACATTTCATATGCATCTCTTACCACATACAATGTTTGTTCTATTTGACTGTAAGTTCCCTGCGAAGTGGACATCACCAGATATTCTGCCATGATTCCAGTTCAAAGCGAGCGTATATGTTCCATACAAAGGGCATTAAAGTGTGCAAGACATGAATTTAAATTGTATTTATTTACAGAGGTATATTATGTTACACTTCTCTAGTAAGTTTCGTCTGTGTGTGAAGACGCTGCGCAGCACAAATCTGTGAATGAATGCTCCGAAGTGAAGTAAACGTCAAAGGATTTCCCTGCTCAGTGAGTAGGGAGCAATGAACACTGTGTAGAGAGCATGTCAATCAGGTGTGTTAACTAAGAGAGACATTCAAAATATGCAGAGAAGGGGGGGTGCGAGGACTGAAATCGGGAACCACTGGGCTACATCATGTGTCATTCACCGGTGAGAAAACTTTGTAGTACAGTTAGTAAAAGTATTACAATACCAGGAAGTAGGGCTGTGCAAATAATCAAATGCGATGATCATGCACATCTAGTCAGTAAAGCCGGTTCTGTGATTAGTAGTTAATCTCCTTCACGTGCTTTCAGATGGAGCGGCATTTAATACACAGAGACGTAGTTCGCTGACAAGCTTCAAAATCACAGATGAATCGCATTCGATCATTTGCACAGCCCTGCCAGGAAGGAAGATTGTGTTGTTGATGTTTGTCTGCACAGTGTGCGTGATCGCGCTGATGACGTATCCTGTCTGCGCGAACACGGTGCGCAGAGGTATGCTAATAGCAGAGGTATGCTAATACCAGAGGTCGCGTTAACCGAAAATTCTCCATCATTGACGGATTTTCTTTTTAGCAGTGACAGAAAAATCTGAACGCCTTCCGTCACTTTGACAGATTACACTGAGGGTGATCTATTGTAATTAATAACTGTAATTCCCAGCCCTGTGCAGTTGGTGGCGAGTGCGTTCCAGTGAGGCAGCAGAGCGCAGGATCATCAGCCTCCAGAACAAATAAAACTCACTAATCTTTTACTGTGCCTTTGATTACGCACAGGCGAGTATGGTAAAGCAAATTTCTTGATCTAAGGTGTCTACAGCGATCTATCACGCCACATTAAAGAGCGCCAAAACGGTATTTATTGCTTGAATTTCCTAATAAAATGGACAGAATTTGAAATCTGAGACTGTATTTCATATCAAAAGTAACAACGCACAAAGCTTAGCCTATTGTGATTTACTGGATGGGAGGCGCACTATACTGTATGTAGCCTACTGTGCATTCATCAAATGAAAACAGCATCGATTGGATGTTAAGAATCAATATTGGTTCATAAAAATAAGAATCTATTAAAATAGATAAATAGTTTTTTGTTTTACCCAGCCCTAGCATATTTAGTTGTTTTTAGTGTCCTTCGCTGTCACTGCAGTGTTGAACATGAAAAGTGATGCAGTCTGTGTTCATCTGTTCTCTTCATAAATAAATAAATACATAAGCCTATATGCTGGTCCTATAGGTTCATTATTTAAAAATTAAAACGTGAACAAAAATAAAAGCAATTAAATGTATTATTATAATTAAAATATGAAAATTCAATGACTAGAGGTCGACCGATTCATTGGTTTTGCCGATTAATCGGCACTGTTAGTTGATTTGAGGAACTATCGTTTATCGGCAAAAATCCATGCCGATAGTTTTCCGTGTTGTGTCTGTTGCTGGAGTGGCTGAGAATTGTCTGCTGTCATTATACAGTACGAGAGCAGCATCTACAGGTGGAAATCACTGAAATCAGTGCTCAACAAACAGCACTGTTGTTTGTTTTGGCATGTGACCCTGCACAGAGTGGGAAACTTCAAACACGCATTTAAATGCAGCCGACAGAAAATCCTGCTGCGGAACAGAGCGCCATTCACATAGTTTTCTATTAAATAACATTACAGTATATTTGTCCCAAATCATTGTTAATGTACATAATGACTTCACCCTGGGCTATAAATTATGTACTGTGCATTTTTCAGCAAAACGTTTGTCTTTCTGTGGCTCTAATACAGTCTGTATGCTTCATATAGAGAGCTGTAATACAGATCGCGCTTTCTCTTTCCGCTTGGTCTGTTTTTTTAAACACCAAACTTCAAACTCATTTACACCACAAAGTTCATTCTTGAAAAAAACTTATGTCCGTTTGGTGATTAAATAAACAGTTTTATACCGTTGCTTTGAATCGAACGTGACGCGTCCGGTGTGTGTGATACCCGTGACTTCTCCAAGATGCAGCGCTGCACTTTTGCAGTGTGTCACTTGCATATTTGTTTTATATTTTGATTAGATAATCATGCAGTGTTCTAAAATAGCAGCAAATAAAATGTGAGAGTACACATACATTATCGTGCATGTAATTTTAATATGGCCTTGTGTAGGTATTTCAAGATGGCCATCTTTAAGCATGACTGTTGAAATGAAATGGTGATACTTAACAATGAGAGTCCATTTGTAACATTAATGAAAGCTGTAGAAGTATTGTTCCTTGTTAGTGTGTTCAGAACGGACACACACACACACAAAAAATATCCATTCTATATCACATTTGTGTAAAAAAAAACAAAAAAAAAAACACGTTTTTTGGTGCCAGTGTAAACGCAGCCATTGCTTTTGGACTACACCAGACTAACTACACCTTCAGCGTTTTCTGTAGAGCCATTTGCAGCTTCCCATCACATCGGTATACTATTGTTGTATAAACCATTTCAGATAAACCTGCCCCTAAATTGTTATGCAAAAACTAAACTACTTGTTGGTTGCTTTCCATTTTCCCCTTTTAAGAGGTGCGTTCTGGGCCAGAATTAAATGCAAATGGACCAGACTTCACGCTTCTAGAGATGTCAGACTAGGTTCAAATGACTACAACCAATCCTACAACAAAACAGTTTAGGTTTGTGTGAATAACACTCACAGATCGTTTGAAGAACTCAGTATTTGTGTGTGAAATGTACCTTAATGAACTGGAAAGCGTCGCTCTCCTGCAGAAGCCTCTCAAAGCCCGAGTGAGCCTCTTGTAGACGGGTTTGATCTTGTGTTATTCGACTCAGGTTCTGCTGGATTCCCAAACACTGCTCTACGTCGTAAGTGTGGAGGCATTCACGCAGCGAGGACAGAAAAGCATCCAGATGTGCAATAGAAGTCTCTCGGAAAGCATCCAGGTGTTGGTCTGTGTCGTCACGGTAGGCCTAGGACACAACAACATGTTGTTAAGACTAAAAACTTCACAGAGCATTAACTCTTTCCCTCCAAACACGGTGTTTTCTGTGTTTTCACTGTTATTCACTCAAAGGCGTTATTACGCACCTCCTGAATGAGTCTAGAATCACTCGATCAAAAACACAGGCGAGGAAGACACAGAAACGAGTGATCTCATATGTAAGCATATGCATATGGAAAATAATATGATTATCAACACTAACCGCATATAAATGCAAACTGACTAATGCTACAGAGTGAAATGTGGATCCAGAAAGTGGTAAAGGACTGTGAAGCTTTGAGAGAACTGATGGAAATGATCCACTTCATCTATGTTTAGATCATCATACTTACTATGTAATCTTTGATTTAAAAAAAAAAAATAATAATAATAATTCTCAGCTTTTTGCTCAAAATGTTGCTTGAAGCTAGAATACAACCAATTGTTATGTATTTATTTTTTTAATTAAAAGTAGAGGCTCCCTTCTTTATTTTGATGTATTGCATGTTCAGATATTCATACAACAATATATTCTAGGGGCCATTAAATTTGAGTGAAAATTGTGTCTAGCAACTCTTTTCAAAAACGCTGGCGAGGAAAGAGTTAACCTGGACGTGAACTAATGCCACAGACTGAACTTCACCTTGTTGTGTTGTTCAATCTCCTTTTGTTCCAGTCGATTCTTTTCAGCTTTAAGGATCTTTCTGTTCGTCTTCTGCAGCTCAATGTCAAGATGGGTCTAGAGAAGACAACAGAGAGAACCAGAGTTATCTTGCCTAAAGATATTTAGGCAAAATAGGAAAAATGTACACATCTCCATTATGTTCAAAAGTTTTCACCCCCGCTCTTAATGCATGGTTTCTCCTTCTGGAGCATCAGTGAGTGTTTGAATCTTCTGTAATAGCTGCATATGAGTCCTTCAGTCGTCCTCAGTGTGAAAAGATGGATCTCAAAATCATACAGTCATTGTTGGAAAAGGTTCAAATACACAAAAATGCTGGAAAACCAAAAAAAATTGTGGGAGCTGAAGGATTTTTCTGAAGAACATCAGCAGTTTAACTGTTCAGGACAAACAAACTCATGAACAACTATCACTAAACAAACAAACCCAGCTGTGAATCATTCAGCTAACAACACAGTATTAAGAATCAAGGGGGTGTAAACTTTTGAACGGGGTTATTTTTATAAATTCAAGTTATTATTTTCTCTTCTGGACTAATATGCAAACATATTTTATGTGAAATATCTTATTCAGGTCAATACTAAATAAACAATAACATGCATGTTGTATGATTCCTCTTATTTTGGTAAAATAATTAACACTTTGCAGATTCTGAAAGGGGGATGTAAACTTTTGACCTCAGCTGTGTATATTATATCAGAATCCGCAAGATTCATGGGTTCACAAACAGACAGTGAAACATTGACATTTCAAAGCATTTTGAAACAATGACGATGTAACGAAGCCTTGTTTACTGAAATCACATGACTTTGGCAGTTTGATACACGCTCTGAATTAGTGATTCGAAACAAAAGGTTTCAAAGCTTCATGAAGCAGTGTTTCTTAAACAGCAATGAATAAGAATGCAGCCTTGTACCACAATGCTTGAGACTCCACTGCTGTGAACAGCCACAATGTACAACACTAAATGGTGTGAAGGGATTCAAAGCGCTTTGGAAACTGATTACCGAAACCACATTCAGAGGTATAAGTGTGAACCGATGTAAGAAGAGTGATTGGACAAGGACACATCACACCTACCTTGAAATCCTTCATGGTGTTCTTCAGCGTTTTGATGGCGTGTCCACAGTGCGTTCCCTCAATGGTGCAGGCGTTACAGAGGAACAAGCGCTCATCCAGGCAATAGTACCGAAACATCTCGTCGTGCTCCAGACACTTCCTCTTCCTCATGTCACCGAGCGGCTCCACCAGCGGATGCTCTCTGAACGCCGGCAGCTCCAGATGAGGCTGAACGTGCTTCGGGCACATGGACACTTCACACTTCAGGCAGGTTTTAACCGCCACCGGACCCTTCCCGTCCTCGCTGGCGTCCTCGGGACAGTAATCGCAGCGAACCTGGCCGGGTCTGCGAGACGCGTCGCTCCGGGCGGAGCGCTCTGATTGGCCACGACGGCGGAAACCGTCAGTGATGTTGGCCAGTTTGAAGTTCTTCTGCCAGCTGGCGGAGCTGCGGTGAGTCTGTCTGCACTCGGGACATCGCAGACGGCCGTGGTCTGCTCGGCTCTTGAGTCTGCGCAGGCACGGCAGGCAGAAGTTATGTCCGCAGGGCAGCAGGTGCGGATCACGGTAAAGATCCAGACACACTGGACACGTCAGCTCCTCCTCGAGAACGCTGCTGTCTCCGGCAGACGTCGCCATGATCAGTAGACCTGTGCGGAGACGGACCACAACAGTTATCTTTAAAGCTGCAGTCTGTAAGTTTTGACTCTGTCGCCATCTCTGTTTGAAACCTGCACTTGCAGCTATTTGCGGAATAATTTTCTCAACGTGGGTTGTGCTCCAGCGCGGATGAATCTAATGTTTTGAGGAGTATGTGTGGCTGTCAGTCACTGCACCGGTGTAGATACTGTACTTAGGAATCACAGATGTTGTGTCTTGGAAGTAGGGCTGCAAAACGATTAGTCGAGATTAATCGATTCAACAGAAAATGTATGTTTACATACTAAGTGTGTGTGTACAGTGTATTTGGAAGTATGACCCAAAGAAGTATTTTCACCGGATATTGTTACTTACTCGTTCAGATAAGAAGTCTGCCACTTTTGTTCTGACCAACTGAGGAAAAAAAACAAAAAAAAAAAAAATTACAATACATTGCGCTACCAACGGTGATTAACTCTAACGATCGCTTGGCTCATATCACATCAAACCATGCAAATTATTATTGTTATACTTTGTTCTCAAATTGTTTAATGTTAACATCAAAATTGCATGCCTACGTGTATGTAGTGTGTATTAGCGCAAATATTGCAATTTCTGTACAGTCTAATCTAATTGTCATATCATTTGAATTTCATATAAATACATTGTTAACCCAAAAAGCTAATTATTCTTGCTTCAAACTGGTTGTCTTTAAAATACAAATCTTGTGTAATCCCAGGCTATCTGTAATCAGATGCACATTTAAAACTGGAATATAATTCACATGCGTTTCATAAACACATAAACCTTTCTGGATTACAATCCGCCATCAAAATGATATGTTTAATTATTCCAGCTGCTGTGAGAAAAGGCTATAAACGATCCGTCACCTGCAGGATCCTCACTATAGCTACTAGCCGGGAAAACTTCTTCATGTTTACCGACGTGACGTAATGACGCAGCGGCGCTCGAATCTCCCGCGAAAACCTACCCGTACCACTCAAATTACAAAACATTATTATAAGCTAACCGTTGTGAATCAGGCTAAAGTAAGGCGATAGTTCTGAACACTGGTTGGTTATGTACATGCTCAAATATTGATTTAGTTTTTTTTTTTTTTTACCAAAAACAAAAAGTTACGGACTGCAGCTTTAACAACACAGTTTGCCGTCTTATGAAGGGTGTAGAATTGGCCAAATGTGGATTGTCAGCCGCTGCAGACTTGTTTAACCCAAAGAGGACCTCATGTTATTCTAAATCCACATTCTGTTTATTTGTATATTAATATACAGTGGGTACGGAAAGTATTCAGACCCCCTTAAAATTTTCACTCTTTGTTATATTGCAGCCATTTGCTAAAATCATTTAAGTTCATTTTTTTTCCTCAATGTACACACAGCACCCCATATTGACAGAAAAACACAGAATTGTTGACATTTTTGCAGATTTATTAAAAAAGAAAAACTGAAATATCACATGGTCCTAAGTATTCAGACCCTTTGCTGTGACACTCGTATATTTAACTCAGGTGCTGTCCATTTCTTCTGATCATCCTTGAGATGGTTCTACACCTTCATTTGAGTCCAGCTGTGTTTGATTATACTGATTGGACTTGATTAGGAAAGCCACACACCTGTCTATATAAGACCTTACAGCTCACAGTGCATGTCAGAGCAAATGAGAATCATGAGGTCAAAGGAACTGCCTGAAGAGCTCAGAGACAGAATTGTGGCAAGGCACAGATCTGGCCAAGGTTACA
>CM041795.1:58668083-58757270 GCA_023376895.1 Aspiorhynchus laticeps
GGATGGTTCACTTAACAATTAAAATCATGTCTTTATTTACTACCTTCATGTTGTTCACAAACTTCAGCAGCTGCTTCTTTATATGAGTAATAATAATCATTCACAGAAACTGAGTTCACACGAAGTCTGGTGTACATTGTGTTTATAATGTATTCATCAAGAATGTATGTAATGCAGAGCTGAGCACAGATCAGACAGACAATCAATCAATCACATGTTTTATTTTTTTATTTATTTTATTTTTTTCACTTTAGCTAATGCACAACTTGTGTTTGTGTGTGTGTGTTAGATAATAACTAGGGCTGAACGATTAATTGCATTTGCGATAATATCGCGATATGAAAAACCGCGTTTTTTCAACCGCAGAGTCTGATTACACTCGGTCACGTGACACGCGAGAGCAAAGAGGTGTGTCAGTGCACGATCCGTCCGCGCATGTGCATAATGACGTAGCAGAAAACACGCATACGCAAATTAAATTTCTGTTTTGCGATGATTTACGACACTGCACGATCTGCTCCACGCTTGCGCACCTTTGTGTCTTATTTAAAATACTCTGGTTCACTAGTTCACCAATACGTCTCATGTCACTTCTGTGTGCACACTATGCGTTCTTTCAAGTCATTTCCATTGTCAGTCTGAAATACTCTATAACGTTTCCCCAGACTTGTTTGTAGTTCTTTCTTCATGTAAGTGCAGATAGTCTAGGCAGAAATGCATATTATGTTCCTTATTGTCTTCTGTAAACACCGTTGAAGGGATTATTTTCCTCATTTAGATTATATAGATAGATATATTAGCCTATATAGACCCATACTAATACAAAATTACGCCACTTAAAGTTAACTAATATTAGCAGCTTTTAATAAAAATATGACACAAACCGTCTTTGACAATACTACTGACCTCCGATCGAAACACGGCAAGTTAAGTAGGCCTAATGCCATACAGCAATGAATCGCAAAGTGGAGTATGGAGGAAACTGAAGGTTTGCAGTGACAGAAAGACTCTTTATTCCACATGTAACCAAAGTCATGTACGTTCATGTAACAACTCCTTTATTATTTTGGATTTCAACCACGTAAACACATCGTAATGCATAGCGCATGCTACATTTAAAACCATCAAAATAGACCCGCCGTGAACGGTTAAATGAAAAACACAATGTAGCCTACAAAAATATGCCGCCAGTTGTGCCGCCTGGCCGTCAAGTGTTTCATCGCATACATGAGACCAGTAGTGTAGGGAAACCGTGACGTTTTCTACTACGTAATTAAGCGCATGCGCAGAACGGATCGTGCACTCACAAGGTGTTCGACTTGAAGATCGATCGGTGAATGACATCAAAGTACAAGAAAAAGCATAATATATTAATATTAAGACCCTTTCACGCGATACACGGCAGTCGCAAGGGTCTAGACTCTAGTTCAAGTCTAGTCGCGGCGCGGAGGCGGAGCTAAAGCGGTGCTCGTGCACCCAAAATCATGCCGCTTCCACAGATACAAATATTTTATCTTTTTGTAAGCGGTCTTTAACCAATTACTGATATTAACACACAATCATAGAACATTTCACTGAGCTCATGTGTTGAAAACATGAGATATATATATATATATATTTATTTATTTATTTATTTATTTATTTATTTATTTATTTATTTATTTATTTATTTAAAGTCTGTCTAAAGTTAAGTGTTTAAAAAATGATGTAAAATACTGAGTGTGGTAAAGCAACATATTTGTTTTTATATTTCTGCAATCTACTTTAGTTTGCGTGATTATTTTTTTTCATATTAATGTTTACACCAGACTTATTTGTCAGTGCTTTGTTGTCATAATTATTACATGCTTACAAGTAGGGGTGGGCGATATGACCAAAATCTTATATCACGATATAACTAATTCTATATCACAATAACGATATATATCACGATAGTTATTTTTTTCTTTAATTTTTTTTTATGATATTAAATCTTTGATACCATATAATTTTCATAATCCTTGTCACCAGTGTCAATATTAAACTAATAGAAATATAATACAATATAAAAAATACAATATAAAACAAAAAAGGCGTGTAAGAACATGCCTTTTTTGTGTGTGTATTGTATTGTGTAATGTGTATTGATGTGATTTAATGTTAGACAGTAAACGCTATTGGATGCGAAAAAAATTGGAAGAAATCCCAACAAAAAAGTGAAGCCTAAAAAGAGAGAAAAAAAAACTCAAGTTCACTGAAGATAAACAGTCAGTGATTAAATAAGGATAATAAACTAATTGCAAGCAATAGGACAAAAACCTACATAAATAAGAAACGCTACATACATTGTGTAAATTAATTAGTCTTTATTGTGTTAATTAGATAAAATTAGCACGTGCATTATGTATAGATTCTATACATAGGCTATATATAACTATATCATTATTATTATTTAATTTATTCTTATTAAAGTTACAAAAGTGATATAGTCAAGAGCAGTGAGAGATTGTTGTTTGATTAATGGCAGACAGGACAAATATTGGACAGCTTCCCCTTTAAGACCGAAGTTCGGATACAATATACTGTTACATAATGCGTTTTTTTTCAGCTGATTACTCTCTCTTCAGACCTTAATCACTGTGTTTATGAGGATACTTGCAAAGACGGGGATTCTTATGCATATAGTTGTGCTTATGTAATCGTTCAAGGCCGATAAAGCGGCAAAAAAAATGCGCGCTCCTCTCACACAGAAACAGAGACGGCGCACGCATATAGCTCTGTTGCTTGTGTTTCAACGCCTTAAAATCGCTTGTTTTAAAACTGCAGTGCTTAAAACGTGTGTCCTTGCTACAGATGTAGTCCCTGGTTTAGGAACGAGCTCCTGGTTTTGTCCTGGCTGATCGTGCTCCTACTCGGAGCCAGCTGCTTCTGTCTCCCCTTCACGCCCCGTGGTGGCGTGTAAAGTTCACAGTCATCCAAATGATGAAAAAGTATGAGCGTAAACAATGTATTAGCGACACCACGAAATAAACGATAGAGCATAATATGAAATGATAGACTTTTTATTTCGTCCATCCGATATATATCGTCATATCGCACAGCCCTACTTACAAGGCTGGAAGCTCAACAAATCAGTCAATATACCACTGTGATTGTAGTTGTTAAATAATGTCATTCATATCAATTAATGCATCTAATTTCATCGTAACATATAGACCTGGCCAGAACATGTATGTTTAATCTATCTAATATTGTGTTGGTCATACTATAAACTGATTTAAAGAGCATTAAAACATAATTGCATATTAAATCGCAATCGCAATATTGGTAAAAAAAAAAAAACACAATTAGAGTATTTTCCAAAATCGTTCAGCCCTAATAATGACTGAATTTTATTATTTATTTATTTAGTATTTATTCATTTTATTTATTTTATATATATATATTTTTTTATCTTTAGCGTAACTCGAGTTTCATCAAGCAATTTAGTGGCTCAAATGAAATCAAATAATATAATAATAATAATAATAAGCATATAAATTAAGTATTATTTGTAAATGTTGTGCTGTTGGTCTGAAATCGTTGTTTTTCAGGTGAACGGTGTTCCAGTAACTGGTCTGAGAGCAGGAACATTGAGGTGATTGTGTTTGACCTGTTTTACGTCTACTTTAACATCCACCGTTTTCAGCTGTTGTTTTATGTTTTCTGACAGTTGTTCACGAGTCCTTTAAGTATCTGTACTTTACTTGAGTATTATTTATGAAACAAATAACTTTAACTTCACTACATTTGAAAGACAAATATTGTACTTTTCACGCTCTACATTTCTATCAAGGTCTTCAAAGTAGAAAGTTGTTACAATGTTGCAGCTTTGAACGTCAGTGGATTTTTTATGCACAAGCTTTTTATTATAAAAACATTTGCAAAATGTAAATAAAATAAATAAAGGATACCACAAGCTAGGGCAAATGTACCTATTAAGCTCACCAAAATCTACTTTGAGTCATTTTTAGTGCACAAGATATTGGTTTCAGTACAAAAAGTTTAATCTCTCACACAAAAATGTTTAATTTTATTTTAAATGACAAAAGCATTTTGATTAAGATATACATCATTAAATTCAGAAAGTCTGGCTGTGCTTAATGGGTACATGTTTGTGTTCTTTAAGCACACCCCTGTCCCCATTAAGCTCACATCAGGTTTTATTAAAAAATATTGTTTATTATAAGGAACATTTTTAAAGAATAATTGTAAAAATATAGCTGCAAGCAGCGATGGTGGGCCCAAGCTGTCAGTGCAACCGCCACCCCGGTGGCATCAAGAAAAATGGGCACAGCGAGCACATGCAGTAACCCTCTGGCAGTCTGGTTTTAATTGATACAGCAATTAAAGGGTTAATCCAAACCATCAAGACTGTGAAAGACTGTTACTTTAATAAATCGTCACAGCAACACCGTTCAAGATATCCAAAATCCGTTTACAATTTAAGTTACTCAATGTTTTGGCATCATGTAGACAAAGTTTGGTGTGTATAGTATAATGCTCCTCTGAGGAGTATGCATTAATTCACACCCATATTTTTCCAAATATCCACATTCAAATCAAAATAGCCGACTTCCTGTTGGTTGTAGCTAATGACTGTAAATTAGAAGGTTGTCCAGCTTGATGAGACCAATATATGTACCAGTTTTGGTGACTGTAGCTAAAACTAACCCCCCAAGTTTTCCGAAAAGGTGGCGCTATGCAGTGCCTCTTCCACGCCCTTTTATGAGCTTTTGCCAGTGTCTGTCTATCATTAATACTGATATGTGTGTTGAGTTTCATGAAATTCTAATTATTATTTGCAGCACAAAAATTTATAAGACCACGTGTATTTATCTTTAGATTTTTTTTATGTTGTAATTAACAATTATTAACCTATTTATATAAAATTATGTTGTCAGTGCCCTACAAATTAACTGATTCTAGGATTTTTTTGTCTGTAAAACTGACAGAAAAGGATAAGGCCTAAGAGATTTCTTAAGCTGTAATGCAAAAAAATAAAACATAGTAAATAAATTAATAAGTGCTGATTGTTTTTTTTTTCAAGTGATTAAAGAGATGTTTAAAAGTCTCAGTCTCTCTCTCTCTCTCTCTCTCTCTCTCTCTCTCTCTCTCTCTCTCTCAATTAAATTCAATTCAATTCAATATGTGCTTTATTGGCATGACAATTGTTACAATGTATTGCCAAAGCATAGTGTTTACATTAAGTATAGAACAAATATGTATTTAAAAAATAAAATAAATAATTAAAAATAAATAAATATATATATAAACACATGCATGTATATATAATTAAACAAAATAGAACAAATCAATTCTACGAATTCTAGAATTCTATGAACAATTTAAAATTTAGTGTGGTGTGTGTGTGTGTGTGTGTGTGTGTGTGTGTGTTTGTGTTTGTTTGTGTGTGTGTGTGTGTGGGCGCATCACTGATTTGTTGACTCCTCCCTCTTTTTGTGACAGGTGTCAATGTATCTTGCTGCTAGTAAGATACAATCTTGTTTTTCATCTAATAAATATTGAAGTTGTGTTTTCTTGTTTAACATTTTGAAGTCAGGGTAAAGTATTTCCAATTTAAGATAACATTTCTTTCTAATTTCTTCATAGCAGGTGGTAAGGAAGTGTTGCTCTGTCTCCACTTCTCCATGGGTACAGTATGGGCAGATGCGACTCTCTCTGGGCAGCCAGTGCTGTCGATATCTGCCCGTCTCTATAGTCAGAGTATGACCGCTCAGTCTGTACCTCGTCATTTGTCTTCTTAATTTACAGTCTTTCACTGTACTTAGATATTCTGCAGTTGTGTAATCTCTATTTAGGGTCAAATAACATTCAAGTTTACTTTGTTTTTCTGTTGTTTCATTCCAATAGGTTAGATCATTTTCTTTTAGTGTTTTTATAATTTGGGTGGGCAGAATTTTGTGGATGGGTGTTTCAGTGTCCTGATGCTGGATGTTGTTAGTCATGTTAGTTTGTGTTTGCAGCTTCAGGACCCTCTCTCTCTCTTTTCAGGTTCTCTCTCTCTCTCTCTCTCTCTCTCAGTGTCACCCTGACTCTGAACACACACACACATCCCCCCACACAGACAGAAGGAGAGTGACATCAAAAGTCTGATAGTTTTAAAATTTTCTGCTATCCATAGTGTATTGTATATTCATGAAATTAATCACATTTCCTAAGAATGACTTGTTCTGTGTATGTATTTTTTTATGAAGTGTTTGGAAGCTGCACTTTAAAGATACAAGAAAATTACTGCTATCTTTTTTTACTGTTATTTTAATAAATCACCATTGCCACACTGTTCGAGATATTACCATTTTTAATAATTATTTTAATGATCTATAAGCATTTGTGAAATATTTTGCCTGCATTACAGCTTAGTCTTCATCTGTGAGCTGAACTGTTTTACTGTTACATTCATGAGATGATGTAAATTCAGATGAATATCATGTCAGAGGGTGTCATAGTTCAGTATCAAATTACTGTCAAATTATTATTTGCAGCACAAAAAATTATAAGACCACGTGTATGTATCTTTAGATTTTTTTATGTTGTAATTAACATAATTATTAACCTAATTATATAAAATGATGTTATCAGTGCCCTACAAATTAACTGGTTCTTGGATTTTTATATTTTTTTGTCCCTAAGACTGACAGAAAAAGATAAGGCCTAGGAAATTTCTTAAGCTATAATGCAAAAAAAAAAAAAAAAAAAAAATTAAAAAAAATAAAATGAATAATTAAATAAATAAATAAAATAAAATAAAATAAAAAGAATAATTAAATAAATAAATACTGATTGATTTTTTTCTAGTGATTAAAGAGATGTTTAAAAGTCTCTCTCTCTCTCTGCGTCTCTCTGTCTGTCTCTCTCACCCCCCTCCTCACACTAACACTTAACACACAGACTCACCCATCCCCCCACATACAAAGAGCCAGTGTGATCAAATGTCTTGATAGTTTATTAATTTTCTGTTATTCATAGACCTTCTGTAAAGTCATGAAACTAATCACACTTCTTCAGAATGACTTGCTCTATGTATGTAAAAAGTTTTGAAGTGTTTGGAAGCTGCACTTTAAAGATAAGAAAAGAACTGCTCTCTTTTTTACTGTAACTTTAACAAATCGCCATTAATACACCGTTCAAGATATCCTAAATCCGTTAGCAATTTAGCATCTTCAGTATATTGGCATCATGTTGACAAAGTTTGGTGTGAACTACTTGTTTCTGATTGGAGGAGTATCAATTTATTTACAGCTTGATATTCCCCGAAAATTAAATAAAAAAAAAAGATAGCTGGCTTCCTGTTGGTTGTAGCTAATGAGTGTAAATTAGAAAGTTGTCCGGCTTGAATAGAACAATTTATGTACCGAGTTTGGTGTCTGTAGCTAAAACTAACCCCCCCATTTTTGACAAAAGGTGGCGCTATAGAGCGCCTCTTCCACGCCCGTTTATGAGCTTTTTCCAGTGTCTAACTATCATTAATACTCATATGTGTGTTGAGTTTCATGACATTCTAAACATGTTATCTGCTTCAAAATCACCAGAAACAAATTTTCAAGTTTGAAACGTTGCCATGGCAACAGTATTATAGATATCAATATTCCCTTCACAGTTTTACATCGGCCGTGCTTTGACATTATTCTGATGAAGTTTGAAGCAAATCGATTAAAAATAAGATGCTGAATTCAAAGCATTTTGAAAATGACACACTTCCTGCTGCCAGTTGGTGGCGCTATAACTTTGACTCCTAATAGTCACATCTATGCGCTCGGCATCATACAACGAACAAAACCCTGAAGTTTGATCAAAATCAGACAATGTATGTGGATGTTATTAGACGCTTCCTGTCTCTCATTTTTCACCATAAATTCATCGCCTCGCCACGGGCAAACCGTTCGAGATATCAAAAATATCCTGGCAATTTTGCGTCCCCAATGCCTTGAGATCATGTTCACCGAGTTTGGTGGCAATCGGGTGGTAATCTTCAGAGGAGTATATCAAATTCCAGAGCATGGTTTTTTAAACAGCCATGAATAGCCGACTTCCTGTTGGGCGGAGCTTATGACATGCAGTGTGAAATTTGTTCGGCTCAATGAGATCTATATGTGTACCGAGTTTTATATGAATACGTGCAAGTATGTGTGAGCTATACATCAAGTTTTCAAACTGTGTTCTAGGGGGCGCTGTAGAGCCCCTGTGCCACGCCCGGGTCCCAGCCTCTGCGGCGTCCTGATGGCCGCGGATTCCAACGTGTGTGTGAATTTTCAAGAGTTTTTGAGCACGTTAAGGCCCCTAAAAACCCCCGGACGGTTGAAAGAAAAAAAAAAAAAAAAAAAAAAAATATATAGCTGCAAGCAGCGATGGCGGGCCCAAGCTGTCAGTGCAACCGCCACCCCGGTGGCATCAAGAAAAATGGGCACAGCAAGCACATGCATTTACAGTAACCCTCTGGCAGTCTGGTTTTAATTGATACAGCAATTAAAGGGTTAATCCAAACCATCAAGACTGTGAAAGACTGTTACTTTAATAAATTGTCACGGCAACACCGTTCAAGATATCCAAAATCCGTTTACAATTTAAGTTACTCAATGTTTTGGCATCATGTAGACAAAGTTTGGTGTGTATAGTATAATGCTCCTCTGAGGAGTATGCATTAATTCACACCCATATTTTTCCAAATATCCACATTCAAATCAAAATAGCCGACTTCCTGTTGGTTGTAGCTAATGACTGTAAATTAGAAGGTTGTCCAGCTTGATGAGACCAATATATGTACCAGTTTTGGTGACTGTAGCTAAAACTAACCCCCCATGTTTTCTGAAAAGGTGGCGCTATGCAGTGCCTCTTCCACGCCCTTTTATGAGCTTTTGCCAGTGTCTGTCTATCATTAATACTGATATGTGTGTTGAGTTTCATGAAATTCGAATTATTATTTGCAGCACAAAAATTTATAAGACCACGTGTATTTATCTTTAGATTTTTTTTTATGTTGTAATTAACAATTATTAACATATTTATATAAAATTATGTTGTCAGTGCCCTACAAATTAACTGATTCTAGGATTTTTTTGTCTGTAAAACTGACAGAAAAGGATAAGGCCTAAGAGATTTCTTAAGCTGTAATGCAAAAAAATAAAACATAGTAAATAAATTAATAAGTGCTGATTGTTTTTTTTTTCAAGTGATTAAAGAGATGTTTAAAAGTCTCTCTCTCTCTCTCTCTCTCTCTCTCTCTCTCAATTCAATTCAATTCAATTCAATTCAATTCAATTCAATTCAATATGTGCTTTATTGGCATGACAATTGTTACAATGTATTGCCAAAGCATAGTGTTTACATTAAATATAGAACAAATATGTATATAAAAAATAAAATAAATAATAATTAAAAATAAATAAATAAATATATAAACACATGCATGTATATATAATTAAACAAAATAGAACAAATCAATTCTACGAATTCTAGAATTCTATGAACAATTTAAAATTTAGTGTGGTGTGTGTGTGTGTGTGTGTGTGTGTGTGTGTGTGTGTGTTTGTGTGTTTGTTTGTGTGTGTGTGGGCGCATCACTGATTTGTTGACTCCTCCCTCTTTTTATGACAGGTGTCAATGTATCTTGCTGCTAGTAAGATACAATCTTGTTTTTCATCTAATAAATATTGAAGTTGTGTTTTCTTGTTTAACATTTTGAAGTCAGGGTAAAGTATTTCCAATTTAAGATAACATTTCTTTCTAATTTCTTCATAGCAGGTGGTAAGGAAGTGTTGCTCTGTCTCCACTTCTCCATGGGTACAGTATGGGCAGATGCGGCTCTCTCTGGGCAGCCAGTGCTGTCGATATCTGCCCGTCTCTATAGTCAGAGTATGACCGCTCAGTCTGTACCTCGTCATTTGTCTTCTTAATTTACAGTCTTTCACTGTACTCAGATATTCTGCAGTTGTGTAATCTCTATTTAGGGTCAAATAACATTCAAGTTTACTTTGTTTTTCTGTTGTTTCATTCCAATAGGTTAGATCATTTTCTTTTAGTGTTTTTATAATTTGGGTGGGCAGAATTTTGTGGATGGGTGTTTCAGTGTCCTGATGCTGGATGTTGTTAGTCATGTTAGTTTGTGTTTGCAGCTTCAGGACCCTCTCTCTCTCTTTTCAGGTTCTCTCTCTCTCTCTCTCTCTCTCTCAGTGTCACCCTGACTCTGAACACACACACACATCCCCCCACACAGACAGAAGGAGAGTGACATCAAAAGTCTGATAGTTTTAAAATTTTCTGCTATCCATAGTGTATTGTATATTCATGAAATTAATCACATTTCCTAAGAATGACTTGTTCTGTGTATGTCATTTTTTATGAAGTGTTTGTAAGCTGCACTTTAAAGATACAAGAAAATTACTGCTATCTTTTTTTACTGTTATTTTAATAAATCACCATTGCCACACTCTTCGAGATATTACCATTTTTAATAATTATTTTAATGATCTATAAGCATTTGTGAAATATTTTGCCTGCATTACAGCTTAGTCTTCATCTGTGAGCTGAACTGTTTTACTGTTACATTCATGAGATGATGTAAATTCAGATGAATATCATGTCAGAGGGTGTCATAGTTCAGTATCAAATTAGTGTCAAATTATTATTTGCAGCACAAAAAATTATAAGACCACGTGTATGTATCTTTAGATTTTTTTATGTTGTAATTAACATAATTATTAACCTAATTATATAAAATGATGTTATCTGTGCCCTACAAATTAACTGGTTCTTGGATTTTTATATTTTTTTTGTCCCTAAGACTGACAGAAAAATATAAGGCCTAGGAAATTTCTTAAGCTATAATGCAAAAAAAAAAAAAAAAATTAAAAAATAAAATAAAATGAATAATTAAATAAATAAATAAAATAAAATAAAATAAAAAGAATAATTAAATAAATAAATACTGATTGATTTTTTTCTAGTGATTAAAGAGATGTTTAAAAGTCTCTCTCTCTCTCTGTGTCTCTCTAGCCCCATTCACACTGCACGTCGGTCCCGGAAAATTGCCAGAAAATTGCCGGAGTGCCTTCTGTGTGAACGCAAACACGTCCCGGGATTAATTCCGGGATTGATCCCGGGTTGGGACCTAGTAACATTGCCGGGTTCAGTCCCGGAACGAGCGCTGTGTGAACAAAAGCCGGATCAATGCCGTAAAGGGTGCGTCGTAGTGATGACGCACTTTATCGTTGGACAGTTTTACCGGGTGTTTTGAAGGCAGATCAACGTTCACACGACGACAAATATGTAAACTAGAATGAAGCAGCGAACAGGGAGCTCCTCACTATCCGCGCTGAAGCTGAAATCATTCTCCAGTTTAGTGAAATGGTGAGCGCGCATTATACACGTCACATGAAAGGTCACGTGTCTTTACGGGATCTTTACGGGTTGTGTGTGAATGCACGCACAGATTCCGGAAAATCGCTGGCAGTGTGAATGCAGCAAATCTGACGATCCGGGAACAAATGCCGGAACACATTACCCGTGTATTTTCCGGAATCTCTGTGTGAAAGGGTCTCTCTGTCTGTCTCTCTCACCCCCCTCCTCACACTAACACTTAACACACAGACTCACCCATCCCCCCACATACACAGAGCCAGTGTGATCAATGTCTTGATAGTTTATTAATTTTCTGTTATTCATAGACCTTTTGTAAAGTCATGAAACTAATCATACTTCTTCAGAATGACTTGCTCTATGTATGTAAAAAGTTTTGAAGTGTTTGGAAGCTGCACTTTAAAGATAAGAAAAGAACTGCTCTCTTTTTTACTGTAACTTTAACAAATCGCCATTAATACACCGTTCAAGATATCCTAAATCCGTTAGCAATTTAGCATCTTCAGTATATTGGCATCATGTTGACAAAGTTTGGTGTGAACTACTTGTTTCTGATTGGAGGAGTATCAATTTATTTACAGCTTGATATTCCCCGAAAATTAAATAAAAAAAAAAGATAGCTGGCTTCCTGTTGGTTGTAGCTAATGAGTGTAAATTAGAAAGTTGTCCGGCTTGAATAGAACAATTTATGTACCGAGTTTGGTGTCTGTAGCTAAAACTAACCCCCCCATTTTTGACAAAAGGTGGCGCTATAGAGCGCCTCTTCCACGCCCGTTTATGAGCTTTTTCCAGTGTCTAACTATCATTAATACTCATATGTGTGTTGAGTTTCATGACATTCTAAACATGTTATCTGCTTCAAAATCACCAGAAACAAATTTTCAAGTTTGAAACGTTGCCATGGCAACAGTATTATAGATATCAATATTCCCTTCACAGTTTTACATCGGCCGTGCTTTGACATTATTCTGATGAAGTTTGAAGCAAATCGATTAAAAATAAGATGCTGAATTCAAAGCATTTTGAAAATGACACACTTCCTGCTGCCAGTTGGTGGCGCTATAACTTTGACTCCTAATAGTCACATCTATGCGCTCGGCATCATACAACGAACAAAACCCTGAAGTTTGATCAAAATCAGACAATGTATGTGGATGTTATTAGACGCTTCCTGTCTCTCATTTTTCACTATAAATTCATCGCCTCGCCACGGGCAAACCGTTCGAGATATCAAAAATATCCTGGCAATTTTGCGTCCCCAATGCCTTGAGATCATGTTCACCGAGTTTGGTGGCAATCGGGTGGTAATCTTCAGAGGAGTATATCAAATTCCAGAGCATGGTTTTTTAAACAGCCCTGAATAGCCGACTTCCTGTTGGGCGGAGCTTATGACATGCAGTGTGAAATTTGTTCGGCTCAATGAGATCTATATGTGTACCGAGTTTTATATGAATACGTGCAAGTATGTGTGAGCTATACATCAAGTTTTCAAACTGTGTTCTAGGGGGCGCCGTAGAGCCCCTGTGCCACGCCCGGGTCCCAGCCTCTGTGGCGTCCGGACGCCAACAGATTCCAACGTGTGTGCGAATTTTCAAGAGTTTTTGAGCACGTTAAGACCCCCAAAAGTACCCGGATGGTTGAATAAAAAATAATAAAAAAAATAAAAATAAATATAGCTGCAAGCAGCGATGGCGGGCCCAAGCTGTCAGTGCAACCGCCACGCCGGTGGCATCACGAAAAAGGGGCACAGCGAGCACATGCATTTACAGTAACCCTCTGGCAGTCTGGTTTTAATTGATACAGCAATTAAAGGGTTAATCCAAACCATCAAGACTGTGAAAGACTGTTACTTTAATAAATTGTCACGGCAACAACGTTCAAGATATCCAAAATCCGTTTACAAATTTAAGTTCCTGAATGTTTTGGCATCATGTAGACAAAGTTTGGTGTGTATAGTATAATGCTCCTCTGAGGAGTATGCATTAATTCACACCCATATTTTTCCAAATATCCACATTCAAATCAAAATAGCCGACTTCCTTTTGGGTGTAGCTAATGACTGTAAATTAGAAGGTTGTCCAGCTTGATGAGACCAAAATATGTACCAAGTTTGGTGACTAGATAAAACTAACCCCCCAAGTTTTCTGAAAAGGTGGCGCTATGCAGTGCCTCTTCCACGCCCTTTTATGAGCTTTTGCCAGTGTCTATCTATCATTAATACTGATATGTGTGTTGAGTTTCATGAAAATCTAAGCATGTTATCCGCCTCAAAATCACCGGAAAAGAATATTCAAGTTTGACACGTTGCCATGGCAACAGTATTTTAGATATCAATATTCCCTCAACAGTTTTACATGGGCCGTGTTTTGACATTATTCTGATGTAGTTTGAAACAAATCGAGTAAAAGTAAAATGCTGAATTCAAAGCATTTTGAAAATGACACACTTCCTGCTGCCAGATGGTGGCGCTATAACTTTGACTTCTGATAGTCACATCTATGCGATCGCCATCATACACCGAACAAACCCCTGAAGTTTGATCAAAATCAGACAATGTAGGTGGAGATGGTAGGTTTAGGTGTATGTAAGGTGGGAGGAGTGATCCAGCCACACCCCCTGGATCTTGTGTTCTGCAGTGAGGACCATCTCTGGAAATCCCTGACTAGAGGGGTGGTTTAACACAAGGGGTAGCACTGGGCACGTAGCTAGACCCAGAGGGCGGGCTGTCATTAAACGTCAAAATTTGTTTGGCTGATGATTCTGTCACTAATGCTCGTAACAAATCAGATGTGACGTCTTTCAACAAAAGGGTAGTACTATCTGTAGTGCTGGCCTCAGACTTTTTTTATGTAGGATATTCCAGTTCAACCTCAACTAAACTAATCATAGGCAATTTTGTAGACATTACAAAAATGAAAATGATACCCAAATAATCAATAAAAACATTTTTTCACACTATTTTATTTTTTTTATAGGGCCAGCAGAGAAGGCCCTGCTGCCCCTGACTGCCCAGATTAAAAGACTCATTTATCTCCCAAACAGAAAAGTTAAACAAACACAACACAGAGGGATACAGAACACAAATTGAGCGTTCGCGTTAGTTCTGGCAGGTCACGTGAGTCAAGCTTGCATCAGCTGATTCTCAGCTGATCACATCTACCTATAGGAATACGACACCTATCGTGGCATTCCTATATAAGCTCTATTCAGTATTAATCAGCAGCTTTTCCCGCTTGCTCAGGAGCAAATTGCGCATCGCTGCTCGCAAATCAATCTGTTGCACCGTGCTTCAGAATATCTAAGATAAGTGAATGCTCATTTAATCATATCGCTGTGTATATCGCGTGGTCTACAATTGCATTAACTAAAGTGATTGTTAGCAGTTCGCATTGTTTGCTGGAGCAAAATATTAAGGATATTTGCAGCAGCTTTCACGCTTCTGTTTATACTACTGGAGCAAGTGCAATCTTGAGTATGTAATCGCTATGAGGACACGCCGATAGTAACGGACAGAAGAACAGGTTAAATGAATGAGCTTTCTCGTACATGCGTTCAACCGTGGTTCGACGTTTCAGCGCGTAATTCCTAAGGTTAGATGTTTTCATTAGCTGAGAGTGTGCGGTTGTTCAGCTGCACGCGGCGTCAGAAGCACGTGTTTTAATGGCTTCTATATAATAAGAAAATTCAGATTAATGACAAGTCATTCGAAATATTTCAGCAGAGTGCCGCTCAATACTTATTCAAATTCCTAATCTCTGATTTGCTGGTATGTGCTCTTGCATGAGTATGCACGAAACACGTTTGATGATCGTATGATCACTCTCCGTGTTTTAAGGGCGTTCTTTGATTCATCGTTCAGCTTCTCTCTGCAAGCAATCCTGTTTTCTTTATTTAAATCAATAACTGGTATAGCGCTTCCAAAAACGTTCTTAGCATTACAGCAGAGATGACCGTTAAGCTATCATCCCTCACTCAATAGTTTAAAGGGAGAGAAAAAAAAAAAAAAAAAAATCTATATAATTTTCACCCTTAATCATTTCTGATGTCTTCACGACATAAGCCAAGTTCTCATTTCATTCTCATGGCTCATGCTACGTAGCAAATATGTTATTGTCAAATCTGCTAGTTGTTCAGTATGTTTACTAGGCACACTGTCGCTTTAGGGTATTGGTTGTATTTTGACATGCTGGTAATATTAACTGTTACATCCCTAGGATGTATGTGTTTTATTAAAATGCATTAGTGTGTTTTCCTGCCCTTTGGGTGTGGTAATGTTTCCCCTGTGTGTGTGCTCTCTCTCCCTCTATCTATCTCTCTCACTCTCTGCTTGCTTGGCAGTTGCAATTGCCCACAGGTGGTGCTCATCAGAGAGTGTGCTGCAGACGGTGATGCTACAAAAGAGCAGAGTGAACACTGCTTGGAGAGGTTCACGTCTCGCCTGCTCCAGACTTGTTGGGTGTTTCTTTTAAATATCTTTTGATTGTGGTTTAAAAAAAAAAAAAAAAAAAGGCTGTCTGTTGAACGATAACTTCTGAGTGCAAGCTGTATTCCTTTTGATTCCTGCTGACCAGCGGTGTGTACTGAATCTACAAGTTGATTAGTCAAGTAAATGGTTGTTGCATTTCTGTGGCAGAGGACTGGGGTGATTCCTCGTTTTATTCATTGCTTCCTTTAATAAGTTTTAGTTAACCTGTTAATCTTATCACAGCTGAGGCTTGGTTTTAAAAAGATTGTTTTAGGCTGTCTGTCATGAAACGGGTTGATACCTTAGGCTCAGTGTTGGGATGTTGCTCATTAACTTATCCTATTATTTTCCACAGCTGTTTAAGTCGGATATATACTGTTGCTTAAGCTATAGTGTATTGGTAAGTGCTCGATACTCGGCGTGCAGTATGTAGATTTCACTACTAAAGGTTATTTATGCCCACGATTATCTAGATTCTAGATAAGCCAACATGCCTATTGCCTAAATATGGGTATTCACAAATGCTGTACGGCATAAAGGGGCATGCTGCTCTTCTCAGCTGCTTATTAAAGAAGAGCACCCCTTCGCTAATGCTCTCCTTCTGTAAACGGCATGCTGCCTCAGTCTATGCTATTCTGAAGGTCTTGCTTAAAGCTATCAGGTATTAGGATTTTGCCGCTTGTTAAGGCTTATCTAGTGTTCGGTATCATGTTTGTGCTAGAACTGCTCGTAGCTTAAGCGATTGGTTGTTACTGCAAGTGCTGGTATCCGGTAAACTTTAACAGCAAGAAGCTAATGTTAAGCTGTTTAAGGAATATGATTGTTCTCGAAATATGCTCGCTGCTAATGGCTTGTCTGGTATTGGGGATGCCATTTCTTTAAGTTCTGATTATTGCAGCACGCTGTGATTAAGCAAGCGTCAAGCTTGTTGCATTAAGCATAGAGTAAGACAAGGAATTTGTTTAAGCTCACGTGTGTTGTCAGTTTGTGGTCACGTAACGCTATGAGCGCAAATGACAATGAAGGCGACAAACCTGTAACTGAAGAGTTGATTTATTGATTCATTATACGCTGTTATAGTTTAAATGGATTCTGAGCTTTAGGCAGGTTGAATCTGCGATTCGATCAGATAATTTGCTTGCTCTATGGCTGCAGTGCGCTGCATCTGCTGCAAACTCGTCCGCCAATTATAGTGGGTTTTTCTGCATCCTATAATTTTTTTTTTTCCTTCAGGTTAAAGAGCCTTGCTGCTCTTCTCAAGCTGCTTATAAAGAAGATCACCCCATCGCTGCTTCTCTTCTTAAAGGGCATGCCGCCCCAGTCTATGCTATTTCAGAAGGTCGTTGCTTAAAGCTGTTAGGGTAGTGAGATTTTTCTTTTTTGTGCTTATCTAGTGCTCAAGATTATGCTTGTTGCTAGACCTACTTGTTGCTTTAAGTTATTGGTTGTACTGCAAGTTCTGATACTTGGTTAAACTGGCAACAGCAAGAAGCTGTTTAGGCCATCTGATTGTTCTTGAAATATGCTTGCTGCTTATGGCTCATCTAGTTATTGGGACTGCTATTTCCTTAAGTTTCTCTGACTACTGCAAGTTCTGTGATTTTTAAGCAAGCAACATGCTTGTTGCAAATCTATCGAGTGTATTGGTAAGGATTTTGTCTTTGCTCACGTGGGTTGTCAGATTGAGGACGTAACGCAATGAGCACAATGTCAATGGGAGACGACACCTGTAAACAGATGAGTAGATTTGAGTTATTATATGCTATTTATAGTTTTTAAATAGATGCTGAAGCTTTAGGCCAGGTAGAACCTGCGATCTTTGAACCATTCATTGCTCGCTCCTATGGCTGCAGTACGCTGTGTTTGCTGTAGATTAGGCTGCCAATTTTAGTGGGTTTCTGCATAATTTTCAGGTATTGCATTAAAGGGGCTTGCTGCTCTTCTTAGCTGCTTATAAAGAAGAGCACCCCTTCACTGCCTTCTGTAAGGGGCCGCTGCCCCAGTCTCTGCTATTATATGCTATTTTATAGTTTTTAAAAGTTGCTGAAGCTTTAGGCCAGGTAGAACCTGCGATCTTTGAACCATTCATTGCTCGCTCCTATGGCTGCAGTACGCTGTGTTTGCTGTAGATTAGGTAGCCAATTTTAGTGGGTTTCTGCATATTTTTCAGGTATTGCATTTAAGGGGCTTGCTGCTCTTCTTAGCTGCTTATAAAGAAGAGCACCCCTTCACCGCCTTCTGTAAGGGGCCGCTGCCCCAGTCTCTGCTATTTCAGAAGGATATGGATATTTCAGAATGCCATCAGTTGTGGTTTGGGCGGTTCTGGCCTATCGTTGTGTCGGGGGTTCTGGCCTATCGTTTGTGTTGGGGGGGTTATTATTATTGCTGCTCTCCCTGCTCATTCATGACGGGCTGTATGGATGGGCAGGGAGTTTTTGCACAGAACAGAACCATACCGCCAAACCAAACTTTATGCTAAGTATCTATCATTTTGACGACAGTGGTCCTGACAGAAATTGAGCGTTCGCGTTAGTTCTGGCAGGTCACGTGAGTCAAGCTTGCATCAGCTGATTCTCAGCTGATCACATCTACCCATAGGAATACGACACCTATCGTGGCATTCCTATATAAGCTCTATTCAGTATTAATCAGCAGCTTTTCCCGCTTGCTCAGGAGCAAATCACCCTCCTCCATCCCCCAACTCCTCCTTTCGCAGTCAGGACTTGGCTTTCTGATATTCCTTGCTAAATCAGACTCTTTTGTTGAATAATTATACACTTAAATGTCATTAAGTACATTAATGATATCTGCTTTGTTCTGTTCTGTTAACCCTCGGGGGGTTATTATTATTGCTGCTCTCCCTGCTCATTCATGACGGGCTGTATGGATGGGCAGGGAGTTTTTGCACAGAACAGAACCATACCGCCAAACCAAACTTTATGCTAAGTATCTATCATTTTGACGACAGTGGTCCTGACAGAAATATTTTTTTCAAGATGCAAAAAATGAAACCCTACAACTGTACACTTGATAAAAAATGAAATATAAACCTCTGAAATTTCATTGTAAAAAATAAAATAAAATAAAAAATTCAAGTGTACAGTTTCATTTTTTGTATCTTGAAAAAAATATGTATGTGTTGTATCCCTCTGTGTTGTGTTTGTTTATTTTTTGTGTTAGGAAGATAACTGAGCCTTTAAATCTCCTTTGTAATAGATATGCCTAATAAGTAAAGAACAAGGCATTTATAGCTGTATTTATAAACTACTTACTAATGAATATTAATATTGGGGCAATGCTTTATAAAGGATGAACTAACTATTTACTAATGCTTACCTAATGATTCATAGTGTGCAATCATTATGAAGTGTTATTTCTCTCTCTCTCTCTCTCTCTCTCTCCGTCTCTCTCCTTCTCCCTCACCCACCCCCTCACCCAGCTCCTCACTTCCACACTCAACACACACCCATCCACACACACACACACACACACACATACACATACACACACAGTGCACACAGATCAGTTGTCTGCTAGATTTTTTAATTTTCTGTTATTCATAGACCTTTTGTAAAGTCATGAAACTAACCATACTTCTTCAGAATGACTTGCTCTATGTATGTAAAAAGTGTTGAAGTGTTTGGAAGCTGCACTTTAAAGATATAAGAAAATAACTGCTCTCTTTATTATTGTAACTTTAATAAACTTTAACAAATTAACTGGTTCTTGGATTTTTATTTTTATTTATTTTTTGTCCCCAAGACTGACAGAAAAAGATAAGGCGTAGGAGATTTCTTAAGCTATAATACAAAAAAAAGAATAATTAAATAAATAAAATAAAATAAAACGAATAATTAAATAAATAAATACTGAATGATTTTTTTCTAGTGATTAAAGAGATGTTTAAAAGTCTCTCTCTCTCTCTCTGTGTCTCTCTCTCTCTCTCTCTCTCTGTGTCTCTCTCTCTGTTTCTCTCTCTCTCTCTCTCTCTCTCTCTCTCTCTCTGTGTCTCTCTCTCTGTTTCTCTGTCTCTCTCTCTGTCTCTCTCTGTGTCTCTCTCTCTGTCTCTCTCACCCACCTCCTAACACTCACACTTAACACATAGACTCACCCATCCCCCCACATACACAGAGCCAGTGTGATCAAATGTCTTGATAGTTTATTAATTTTCTGTTATTCATAGACCTTTTGTAAAGTCATGAAACTAACCATACTTCTTCAGAATGACTTGCTCTATGTATGTAAAAAGTTTTGAAGTGTTTGGAAGCTGCACTTTAAAGATATAAGAAAATAACTGCTCTTTTTTACTGTAACTTTAACAAATCGCCATTAATACACCGTTCAAGATATCCTAAATCCGTTAGCAATTTAGCATCTTCAGTATATTGGCATCATGTTGACAAAGTTTGGTGTGAACTACTTGTTTCTGCTTGGAGGAGTATGAATTTATTTACAGCTTGATATTCCCCGTAAATGACATTAAAAAAAAGATAGCCGGCTTCCTGTTGGTCGTAGCTAATGAGTGTAAATTAGAAAGTTGTCCGGCTTGATTAGAATAATTTATGTACCGAGTTTGGTGTCTGTAGCTAAAACTAACCCCCCCATTTTGACAAAAGGTGGCGCTATAGAGTGCCTCTTCCACGCCCGTTTATGAGCTTTTTCCGGTGTCTCAATAACATTAATACTCATATGTGTGTTGAGTTTCATGACATTCTAAACATGTTATCTGCTTCAAAATCACCAGAAACAAATTTTCAAGTTTGAAACGTTGCCATGGCAACAGTATTATAGATATCAATATTCCCTTCACAGTTTTACATCGGCCGTGTTTTGACATTATTCTGATGAAGTTTGAAGCAAATCGATTAAAAATAAGATGCTGAATTCAAAGCATTTTGAAAATGACACACTTCCTGCTGCCAGTTGGTGGCGCTATAACTTTGACACCTAATAGTCACATCTATGCGCTCGGCATCATACAACGAGCAAAACCCTGAAGTTTGATCAAAATCAGACAATGTATGTGGATGTTATTAGATGCTTCCTGTCTCTCATTTTTCACCATAAATTCATCGCCTCGCCACGGGCAAACCGTTCGAGATATCAAAAATATCCTGGCAATTTTGCGTCCCCAATGTCTTGAGATCATGTTCACCGAGTTTGGTGGCAATCGGGTGGTAATCTTCAGAGGAGTATATCAAATTCCAGAGCATGCGTTTTTTAAACAGCCCTGAATAGCCGACTTCCTGTTGGGCGGAGCCTATGACATGCAGTGTGAAAGTTGTTCGGCTCAATGAGATCTATATGTGTACCGAGTTTTATATGAATACGTGCAAGTATGTGTGAGCTATACATCAAGTTTTCAGACAGTGCTCCAGGGGGCGCCGTAGAGCCCCTGTGCCACGCCCGGGTCCCAGCCTCTGCGGCGTCCTGATGGCCGCGGATTCCAACGTGTGTGCGAATTTTCAAGAGTTTTTGAGCACGTTAAGGCCCCTAAAAACCCCCGGACGGTTGAAAGAAAAAAAAAAAAAAAAAAAAATAATAATAATCCTTAGAAGAACAAGAGGGCCCTGCGCCTTACTGGCTTGGGCCCTAATAATTAAAGCTGCAAGCAGCGATGAAAGGGACCTCGCACCCGGGCTCACCGCCAACGGTGGCTTCAGAAAGACAGGGAACGGTGAGCAATATGCATTTAAAGAGGAAAATATAGAAGGAATATATCAAAATCATTTATATGTGCCAAACTTCCTGCTGCCAGCTGGTGGCGCTATGACTATAAGTGGATATTGGCATGTAGATATCTTCAGGAAAGCACTTTAATCAAACATACGAAGTTTGGTGCAGATTGAACATAGTATGTTTGAGTTAGTATAAAGCATGACTTAACCTATTGCCAAGAGGTGGCGCTATGATTATAACTGAATATTGGCCTATAGGTGTCTTCAGGGTATGAGTCTTACCAAAGATGTGAATTTTGGTCCAGTTTGGACTTTGCATGTTGATGTTAGTATCAAATAAGACATTTCCTGTTGCCAGCAGGTGGCGCTAGGATTATAATGTAATATTGGCCATTAGATATGTTCAGGCCAGGACTCTTATCAAACCTGATTAGTTTGGGGAAGATCGTACATTTTATGGCTGAGTTACAACAACTTCTATTCCCATGGTGAGACATCGAATTTGTCAGGCCGCCATGGACACGCCCTTTAACGAAAACTCAAGATCTTCGCAATTTAACGTCACAAAGGGCTTTAGATTAGACTGACCAAATTTGGTGTTCGTCTGAATAAATCTCTAGGAGGAGTTTGTTAAAGTATGAGACCTGAAAACCTCAAAATTGACACAAAATTTGACGAGTTAATTAAAAATAACCAACTTCCTGTTGGGTTTGGCACTTTGCTTCAAGAGACTTTTTGGTAGGTATTGGTGTGTTACATGAGTGTACCGATTTTCATACATGTACGTGAAACGTAGCTCGAGGCGTACACCGTTGAAAGTGCATAGTTGGCGCTGTCGAGCCATTTTGCCACACCCACTTTTGAAACCCATATCAGATGTAAATTTTCGCCACTTCTGGGGCGTGTGCAAAGTTTCGTGACTTTTCGAGCATGTTTAGGCCCTCAAAAATGCGATTAAGTTTGGAAAATAATAATAATAATAATAATAATAATAATAAATATAGCTGCAAGCAGCGATGGTGGGCCCAAGCTGTCAGTGCAACCGCCACCCCGGTGGCATCAAGAAAAATGGGCACAGCGAGCACATGCATTTACAGTAACCCTCTGGCAGTCTGGTTTTAATTGATACAGCAATTAAAGGGTTAATCCAAACCATCAAGACTGTGAAAGACTGTTAATTTAATAAATCGTCACGGCAACACCGTTCAAGATATCCAAAATCCGTTTACAATTTAAGTTCCTCAATGTTTTGGCATCATGTAGACAAAGTTTGGTGTGTATAGTATAATGCTCCTCTGAGGAGTATGCATTAATTCACACCCATATTTTTCCAAATATCCACATTCAAATCAAAATAGCCGACTTCCTGTTGGTTGTAGCTAATGACTGTAAATTAGAAGGTTGTCCAGCTTGATGAGACCAATATATGTACCAATTTTGGTGACTGTAGCTAAAACTAACCCCCCAAGTTTTCTGAAAAGGTGGCGCTATGCAGTGCCTCTTCCACGCCCTTTTATGAGCTTTTGCCAGTGTCTGTCTATCATTAATACTGATATGTGTGTTGAGTTTCATGAAATTCTAATTATTATTTGCAGCACAAAAATTTATAAGACCACGTGTATTTATCTTTAGATTTTTTTATGTTGTAATTAACAATTATTAACCTATTTATATAAAATTATGTTGTCAGTGCCCTACAAATTAACTGATTCTAGGATTTTTTTGTCTGTAAAACTGACAGAAAAGAATAAGGCCTAAGAGATTTCTTAAGCTGTAATGCAAAAAAATAAAACATAGTAAATAAATTAATAAGTGCTGATTGTTTTTTTTTCAAGTGATTAAAGAGATGTTTAAAAGTCTCTCTCTCTCTCTCTCTCTCTCTCTCTCTCTCTCTCTCAATTCAATTCAATTCAATTCAATTCAATATGTGCTTTATTGGCATGACAATTGTTACAATGTATTGCCAAAGCATAGTGTTTACATTAAGTAAAGAACAAATATGTATTTAAAAAATAAAATAAATAATTAAAAATAAATAAATATATATATAAACACATGCATGTATATATAATTAAACAAAATAGAACAAATCAATTCTACGAATTCTAGAATTCTATGAACAATTTAAAATTTAGTGTGGTGTGTGTGTGTGTGTGTGTGTGTGTGTGTGTGTGTGTGTTTGTGTGTTTGTTTGTGTGTGTGTGGGCGCATCACTGATTTGTTGACTCCTCCCTCTTTTTATGACAGGTGTCAATGTATCTTGCTGCTAGTAAGATACAATCTTGTTTTTCATCTAATAAATATTGAAGTTGTGTTTTCTTGTTTAACATTTTGAAGTCAGGGTAAAGTATTTCCAATTTAAGATAACATTTCTTTCTAATTTCTTCATAGCAGGTGGTAAGGAAGTGTTGCTCTGTCTCCACTTCTCCATGGGTACAGTATGGGCAGATGCGGCTCTCTCTGGGCAGCCAGTGCTGTCGATATCTGCCCGTCTCTATAGTCAGAGTATGACCGCTCAGTCTGTACCTCGTCATTTGTCTTCTTAATTTACAGTCTTTCACTGTACTCAGATATTCTGCAGTTGTGTAATCTCTATTTAGGGTCAAATAACATTCAAGTTTACTTTGTTTTTCTGTTGTTTCATTCCAATAGGTTAGATCATTTTCTTTTAGTGTTTTTATAATTTGGGTGGGCAGAATTTTGTGGATGGGTGTTTCAGTGTCCTGATGCTGGATGTTGTTAGTCATGTTAGTTTGTGTTTGCAGCTTCAGGACCCTCTCTCTCTCTCTCTCTCTCAGTGTCACCCTGACTCTGAACACACACACACACACACACACACACACACACATACATCCCCCCACACAGACAGAAGGAGAGTGACATCAAAAGTCTGATAGTTTTAAAATTTTCTGCTATCCATAGTGTATTGTATATTCATGAAATTAATCACATTTCCTAAGAATGACTTGTTCTGTGTATGTAATTTTTTTATGAAGTGTTTGGAAGCTGCACTTTAAAGATACAAGAAAATTACTGCTATCTTTTTTTACTGTTATTTTAATAAATCACCATTGCCACACTGTTCGAGATATTACCATTTTTAATAATTATTTTAATGATCTATAAGCATTTGTGAAATATTTTGCCTGCATTACAGCTTAGTCTTCATCTGTGAGCTGAACTGTTTTACTGTTACATTCATGAGATGATGTAAATTCAGATGAATATCATGTCAGAGGGTGTCAGAGTTCAGTATCAAATTACAGTCAAATTATTATTTGCAGCACAAAAAATTATAAGACCACGTGTATGTATCTTTAGATTTTTTTATGTTGTAATTAACATAATTATTAACCTAATTATATAAAATGATGTTATCAGTGCCCTACAAATTAACTGGTTCTTGGATTTTTATATTTTTTTGTCCCTAAGACTGACAGAAAAAGATAAGGCCTAGGAAATTTCTTAAGCTATAATGCAAAAAAAAAAAAAAAAAAAAAAAAAAAAATTAAATGAATAATTAAATAAATAAATAAAATAAAATAAAAAGAATAATTAAATAAATAAATACTGATTGATTTTTTTCTAGTGATTAAAGAGATGTTTAAAAGTCTCTCTCTCTCTCTGGGTCTCTCTGTCTGTCTCTCTCACCCCCCTCCTCACACTAACACTTAACACAGACTCACCCATCCCCCCACATACACAGAGCCAGTGTGATCAAATGTCTTGATAGTTTATTAATTTTCTGTTATTCATAGACCTTTTGTAAAGTCATGAAACTAATCATACTTCTTCAGAATGACTTGCTCTATGTATGTAAAAAGTTTTGAAGTGTTTGGAAGCTGCACTTTAAAGATAAGAAAAGAACTGCTCTCCTTTTTACTGTAACTTTAACAAATCGCCATTAATACACCGTTCAAGATATCCTAAATCCGTTAGCAATTTAGCATCTTCAGTATATTGGCATCATGTTGACAAAGTTTGGTGTGAACTACTTGTTTCTGCTTGGAGGAGTATCAATTTGTTTACAGCTTGATATTCCCCGAAAATTAAATTAAAAAAAAAAGATAGCTGGCTTCCTGTTGGTCGTAGCTAATGAGTGTAAATTAGAAAGTTGTCCGGCTTGAATAGAACAATTTATGTACCGAGTTTGGTGTCTGTAGCTAAAACTAACCCCCCCATTTTTGACAAAAGGTGGCGCTATAGAGCGCCTCTTCCACGCCCGTTTATGAGCTTTTTCCAGTGTCTAACTATCATTAATACTCATATGTGTGTTGAGTTTCATGACATTCTAAACATGTTATCTGCTTCAAAATCACCAAAAACAAATTTTCAAGTTTGAAACGTTGCCATGGCAACAGTATTATAGATATCAATATTCCCTTCACAGTTTTACATCGGCCGTGCTTTGACATTATTCTGATGAAGTTTGAAGCAAATCGATTAAAAATAAGATGCTGAATTCAAAGCATTTTGAAAATGACACACTTCCTGCTGCCAGTTGGTGGCGCTATAACTTTGACTCCTAATAGTCACATCTATGCGCTCGGCATCAAACAACGAACAAAACCCTGAAGTTTGATCAAAATCAGACAATGTATGTGGATGTTATTAGACGCTTCCTGTCTCTCATTTTTCGCCATAAATTCATCGCCTCGCCACGGGCAAACCGTTCGAGATATCAAAAATATCCTGGCAATTTTGCGTCCCCAATGCCTTGAGATCATGTTCACCGAGTTTGGTGGCAATCGGGTGGTAATCTTCAGAGGAGTATATCAAATTCCAGAGCATGGTTTTTTAAACAGCCCTGAATAGCCGACTTCCTGTTGGGCGGAGCCAATGACATGCAGTGTGAAATTTGTTCGGCTCGATGAGATCTATATGTGTACCGAGTTTTATATGAATACGTGCAAGCATGTGTGAGCTATACATCAAGTTTTCAAACTGTGTTCTAGGGGGCGCCGTAGAGCCCCTGTGCCGCGCCCGGGTCCCAGCCTCTGTGGCGTCCGGACGCCAACAGATTCCAACGTGCGTGCGAATTTTCAAGAGTTTTTGAGCATGTTAAGGCCCCCAAAAGTACCCGGATGGTTGAATAAAAAATAAAAAAAAAAAATAAAAAAAAAAAAATAATAATCCTTTGGAAATCAATAGGGCCCTGCGCCTTACTGGCTTGGGCCCTAATTAAAGCTGCAAGCAGCAATGAACGGGCCCTCGCACCCGGGCTCACCGCCAACGGTGGCTTCAGGAAATCAATGAACGGTGAGCAGTATGCATTTCAAGTGATAAATACAGGAGGAATATTTCAAAGTCACTTATATCTGCCAAACTTCCTGCTGCCAGCTGGTGGCGCTATGACTATAACTGGATATTGGCATGTAGATGTGTTCAGGCCAGCACATTTATCAAACATATGAAGTTTGGTGCAGATTGAGCATAGTATGTTTGAGTTAGTATAAAGCATGACATATCCTATTGCCAAGAGGTGGAGCTATGATAATAACTGAATATTGGCCTTTAGATGTCTTCAGGCCATGACTCATACCAAAAATGTGAAGTTTGGTGCAGATTGGACATTGCATGCTTAAGTTAGTGTTAAACAAGTCATTTCCTGTTGCCAGCAGGTGGCGGTATATTTAAAGCTGAATATTGGCCTTAAGATGTGTTCAGGCCAGGACTCTTATAAAACGTGTGAAGTTTGGGGCAGATCGGACATTGCATGTTTAAGTTAGTGTAAAACAAGTAATTTCCTGTTGCCAACAGGTGGCGCCATGATTATAACTGAATATTGGCCATTAGATGTCTTCAGGTCAGTACTTTTACTAAATGTGAAGTTTGGTGCAGATCGGACCTTGCATATTTAAGTTAGTGTAAAACAAGTCATTTCCTGTTGCCAGCAGGTGGCGGTATATTTATAACTGAATATTGGTCTTAAGATTTGTTCAGGCCAGGACTCTTATAAAACGTGTGAAGTTTGGGGCAGATCGGACATTGCATGTTTAAGTTAGTGTAAGACAAGCCATTTACTGTTGCCAGCAGGTGGCGCTATGATTATAATGGAATATTGGCCTTTAGATGTGCTCAGGCCAGGACTCTTACCAAACATGTGAAGTTTGGTGCAGATTGAACATGGTATGTTTGAGTTAGTACAAAGCATGACGTATCCTGTTGCCAACAGGTGGCACTATAATTATAACTGAATATTGGCCTTTAGATGTCTTCATGCAAGGACTCTTACCAAACATGTGAAATTTGATGCAGATCAGACATTGCCTGTATAATTAGTGTAAAACAAGTCATTTCCTGTTGCCAGCAGGTGGCGCTATGATTATAACAGAATATTGGCCTTTAGATGTGTTCAGGCCAGCACATTTCTCAAACATATGAAGTTTGGGGCAGATTGAGCATAGTATGTTTGAGTTAGTATAAAGCATGACGTATCCTATTGCCAACAGGTGGCGCTATGATTATACCTGAATATTGGCCTTTAGTTGTCTTCAGGCCATGACTCTTACCAAACATGTGAAGTTTGGTGCATATTGGACATTGCATGTTGATGTTAGTGTAAAATAAGTAATTTCCTGTTACCAGCAGGTGGCGCTATAATTACAATGCAAAATTGGCCTTTAGATGTGTTCAGGCCAGGACTCTTATCAAACCTGTGAAGTTTGGGGCAGATCGGACATTTTATGGCTGAGTTACAACAACTTGTATTCCCATGGCGAGACATCGAACTTTGTCACGCCACCATGGACACGCCCTTCAACGAAAACTCAAGATCTTCACTTTTTAATATCGCAAAGGCCTTTACATTAGACTGAACAAATATAACTTTCATGTCATGAAATCTCTAGGAGTAGTTTGCTACAGACTAAAACATGTCACTTCCTGTTTCCAGCAGGTGGCGCTATAACTATAACTGAATATTTGCATGTAAATCTCTTCAGGTCAGGACTCTTATCATACATGTGAAGTTTGGGGTAGATCGGACAATGTATGGCTGAGTTATAACAACTTCCTGTTTCATGGCGAAACATCGAAATTTGCCAGGCCGCCACGGACACGCCCTTCAATGAAAACTCTAGATCTTCGCAATTTAACGTCACAAAGGGCTTTAGATTAGACTGACCAAATATGGTGTTGATCTGAATTAATCTCTAGGAGGAGTTCGTTAAAGTATGACACCAAAAAATGGCAAAAATGACACAAAATTTGCAGAGAAAATTAAAAATAACCAACTTCCTGTTGGGTTTTGGATTTTGCTCCAAGAGACTTTTTTGTAGGTATTGGTGTGTTACATGAGTGTACCGATTTTCATACATGTACGTGAAACGCAGCTCGAGGCGCACTCCGTTGAAAGTTTATAGGTGGCGCTGTCGAGCCATTTTGCCACACCCACTTTTGAAACATATATCAGATGTCTATTTTCACCAGTTCTGATGCGTCTGCAAAGTTTCATGACTTTTCGAGCATGTTTAGGCCCTCAAAAATGCGATTAAAGGCGGAGAAGAATAATAATAATAATAATAATAATAATAATAATAAACGGAGCAGATTCAATAGGGTCCTCACACCATCGGTGCTCGGGCCCTAATAAACAGAGCAGATTCAATAGGGTCCTCGCACCATCGGTGCTCGGTCCCTAATAAACAGAGCAGATTCAATAGGGTCCTCGCACCATCGGTGCTCGGTCCCTAATAAGATAGATAAAAGCATGATCTGTGAGAGGAGCAGGATAGATATCACTGGATTTAATAAAAAGAGACATAAAATCAGATATAAGCCAGTAATCTATACGCGATTTTCTTAAGAGATCTGCGCTAAACCAAGAATATGAACAAGCATCAGCAGGCATAAACCTGTAGGCATCCAATAGAGAAAGGAAGTTACAAAAATCATTAATAATGGTATTACATCTGCGTGATTTTGGTTTCGAAGGAAATCTATCCATACATAAGTCGGGAGCTTCGTTAAAATCTCCTCCAACTATTACTGCAGCAGAAGGATATTTACTTTTTAAATCAAAGATTTTAGAAGAAAGATCATGAAAAAAACTGCTGTTTTGCGTATGATTGTTAAAACCATAAACATTGGCCAAGATAAATAAGAAATCTCCCAAAAGAATAACAACAATAATCCATCTGCCCTCAGAAGAAGAAAATGACTGAAGAATAGAGCCGCTAAAATTACGATCAAACAAAATCAGAACTCCAGCAGAGTGGTTAGTACCATGACAGAATAAAATATTACCTCCCCATTGATTGCGCCAAAAAGTTTCATCTTTGAAAGAAGAATGTGTTTCTTGAAGAAAATAAATCTCTCTTTTCTGTGACATACAAAATAAAAATAAAGCCTTGCGTTTAGATAAATCACGAATCCCCCGTACATTAAGAGAAAAACAAGAAAGTTTAACTGACATACGAACAATAAGAGAACAAGAGAAAAACTTTTAACTGCTACAGTAATAACAAAGAATATATAAAATGTAATACAATAAAGTGCAAAACTTGAAACTTATTCAAACCCCTCTTTAACAGCGTAAACAAATTGTAAACGGCCTCCGCTTAACGTTACCTTAACATATTACAACAATACTGCGTATTTACCAACTTCTTGTCAGTTTCCGTACTTTGCCAGTTAACATTTCCGCAGTGAAAATGGCAATAACCATAACTGGCATAACAGCACTTAACCTCTAATGTCCATTAGAAGTTAGATATCATCCGCACAAATCTTCTTTCCATCAACAATAGCAAATGGACCCTTGAAACTAGCACGACGACCCTCTTTCCGGGCTTTCTCCACCAACGGCCACAGTTTATTCTGGGCTTCCTTCGATCTCTGCGTCAGGTCCTCTGTTATCCTAATTTTTTTCTGTTTGAGCACTTCTGATTTTTTTGCGTCAGCCCAGACACGATCACGGTGAGACAGCGAGAGGAACTGTACAATTATCTTGCGAGGACGCGCATTACCCAATTTAGGGCCAAGCCTGTGCGCAACATCAATTGAAGTTTGCAGAACATCCGCTAAGCTTGGGGACACCTGAAGAAAAATGTCCATTACGACCATTTTGACATTCTCCCCATCGACCTCCGGAACACCTGCGATCCTTAAATTCCATCGTCTCTTATAGGCGTCCAGCTCATCCACTTTATCCCATAGGCGTTTGTTTTCTGCAGCCAAAGTAGACATCTGAGAATCCAGTTTATCAGATTTAGCAGCTGTATCCTCTGACGCTTTAGCAACAACGTCGACCCTTGCAGCAAGGTCAGAGATAAGGATGGAATTGGACGCGACAGATTTATCGATCTCCAAAAGTTTCTCCATAAAGTCATCCTGCTTCTTACCCAGTCTCTCTATTGCTTCAAGCAGGACCGCATTTGAAGGATCTGCGGTTGGGCGCCGCATTTTCGGCAAAGGGCTTGCTCCGGGAGACTCGGGAAAACACGTGTCCAGTGAGTCCACAACATTAGCAGATTTGGCATAAGTATGCATACTGTGACGGGAGGAGCAAACGACAGACACAGTGGGTGTGGCGTCAGGCCTCGGAGAGGCTTTTATTCAACAGAAATAATAAACTAAAAGTGTCCAAAGGGGATTAAAGTGTCCAAAATAAACAGGGGATCTGGAATTCCACAAAGAGGGGCCCCAAGGCAACAGGACAATGCCATAAATCAGATTCCTAGCTCCTACTAGTCTGAAGCAAGCAACTAACCAACTCTTTCACAGAACAACTTGCAACATTAAAACAAAAGGAACACGTATTGATAATTCCAACTGCGGAAGGAGATTGTCAAATTTGGGCAAGTAATCAAGACTGATGGTCAAAAGAAACGAACCGCATGAACGTCACATGGGTTCCACGCTACTTTGTCCAAAGAACATGTTTTTGTTCTACGTATAACTACACACAGATACTTTCTTTCCATATGCACCTAAAATCATCTTAAAATACTTTAATTTTCATTTTTAATGAAACTAATCATTTCTATGCATAACTGCATATTATGTATGTAACCCACACATTTGACTATCCTCGTTTTAATCACTCAGTGTGTATGTCTTGCTTTTAATAAGTATTGAATAGCTTAAGTCTTAAGGGTTAATATTCATGTTTAGGATGTATGAGTTTGAAAAATCATGAGGAAAAAAAAATAAACAAAAAAAAAACTGGCTGGTAAAAAGTTACTGTGGCAGGTGGATTTTTAAATCCACCTGCCACAGTGGCTGGTGGTCAAAAAAGTTAACTTCAGGCCCTGTATGTGGTGTTAGTATATGTAGTACAAATTGTACTAGAGTGATAATAATAAAGTGAGTACAACAGTACAATAACATAATAATACATTTATAATAGGTTTAGAACAGGTTTTAGTTGCATTCCCTGATAATAGTGTGTTTTAGTTGTGATGTCAAAACCTCACTAATACTGTAACGACTAGTTCTCTGCTGGTTCCCTCAAGGCTTTCCAATAGGCTTTTATAATCAGAATCAGAATGAGCTTTATTGCCAGGTATGTTTACACATACGAGGAATTTGTTTTGATGAAGCTCCACAGTGTGACAGAATGACAGCGACAGGACAAGACAGATAATAATAATAAAAAATAGACAATATACAAAATAGACAATGTGCAAAATAGCACAAACACAATATACAAAATATACATTCATAACATTTAGTATGTACAGGTATGTTAGGTGCAAATTTGAAATGTAATAAGTATATGTGTTAAATAAATGTATGATAGTGTTGTGTGTTTCATGTTTATTGTTAAGTGTTCAACGATAAACTTGAAATATGAACATGAAATTATAATGGGGTTTTACAAATAATTAATAAAATAAGGTATGTGATAAACATAACTTGACAATACTATTACTCTACAATGCAAATTACACACACCCATGCTGAAAATTCAAATTTTCAAGCAGTTAACAAAAATAAACAAATGCTCTTATCTTGGTCATTAATAGCATATTTAAACATAATTTTTCTCTGCATCGCTATTTCATATGAAATAATAGAAATATTCTATACAAACAGAAATCTCTCTTTTTTTAAGAACTGGTTTGACAACAATATTAAATTGTTAAGTCAGTTATAAAACAAAGAAGGAACACTCTTATGAATTAATTTCTTATTGTAAAATATCAATTCCTCAAAGAGAGTTCTCAATTGTTATTGGTTCAATCCCTTCAGGTACTCATATGTTAGGTATTGATAAAGACCATTCTCCCAATTCAGCGTCTCTTGATGTTACTAATGTTTTTTATTTACTTTGGTTAATTGTGTTTTTCATGAAGTAATAATAAAGCTATTCATACTATTTTTCAAAGAGAAATTGTTACTGTACCTTATGTTTTGTCTTATTGGAACTCTTTATTAAATGGAAAATTGATTTGCTGAAGAAAAGTGTGGTTGTGACCGCATAAATATCATCGTAGAAATAAGATTAAAGAAGTTTCTTATAAGCTCATTCACAGATTTTAGCAAATCATTATTTACAAAAAAATAAATATAAATTGTATGTTCTGCAATGAATATGAGAGAACTGTACTTATTTTGGCACTGTACATATTCAGTTACACTGTGGTGTAAAGTTCAAATTTTTATCAATGAAAATATTCAGTGTTTAAGACCTTTTTCACTCCTATGGGAAAATATACTCTTTTACTTCTTTTCAAGAGGAGCAGTATTTTTACTTAATTTATTTACTTATACTGTGAACCAAAATTAATCGAATTAAGAATCTAATCTAAATCTAATAAGAAATCCAATTTATGGATCTGTTGGCTGAACTATATACTGTATATATATATATATATATATATATATATATATATATATATATATATATATATATATATATATATATATATTGACAGTATCAGAGACTCTTTGAATAAGAAAGCTGTAAGAACTTTGAAAGCTTGTGAACTTTATTTATTTGATTTTGATATATATAGCCTACGTCACGTGTATGAATATGTATCTTGTCTTTGAACTTTTATACTTGCCTCCCCCTGGCAACTCTTATTTGTTGTAATTTATTTTTATGTTTATTTTTATGTTATAACATCTTTTTTTATGTTATTTCTTGATAAAATATTGTATGTTATTGTTCTTTGAAAAAAAAAAAAAGCCCAAGACAGCCCAATCGCACTTCAAGGGGGGTCCCCCGGTAAAAATCCTTCTCAGGGGGCATAAAATTCTAATTTTTTGGAAAGGTTTCCCTGGTAAAATTCGCATTGCAGGGGCTAAAAATCACGTTATTGGGTTTGCTTCAACCCATGGAAATGAAAAACAACCCGCGGTAACTGATTTTAAAGTAGCCCAATTCCGAGGGAAAACCGTGGACTTGGCAACATGAGTGGAGGTGACGTACTTCCTGTTCGAGAGTGGAGCTCCACTCGCCCACGGTCTGCAGCCAGACCCATCTCAACTATCGTGACACGGAAGGCTTAACCTACTTCCGGAGCAACTCGGAACTGTGCACGCGCAGCACATCAACGCTACTGTAAACAAAACTCCATGCTGTTGCTAAGCTAATGAAAAGGTTGTGTTTACAGTGAAGTATATGCTAAAGCCATTAGCCTCAAAGGTTAGCAGTTAGCACTAACATCCAGTGGTTGAATATAATGCATGTTTGAAAAAGCTAAAGTGGTTTAACCCTTTAAACATCTCAACTAATACACTTGTTGGTCTTTCTCTTTCTTATTTTTCTAATTTCTCACTTCTTACCACTTATTTGTATTTTTACTAGAAAGGGAAATACAAGTTCACAATTACTAATTGTGCCAAATTTAAAATTGAATTAAAACATTAAATTCATTTGGAATCATTTAAATTTCCCCCTAAGATCAATTCATATGATCATTATTTCTAGAATTCTCTTCTGGGCCCAATCATTTTAGGTACAAATAAGTCTTGAACTTTGAAAGTTTAAGTAAACTTATTCTACCTAATTGATTTATTACCCATATTATTAGATTCTATTCAGACTTATATTCACTCATTACTTTATTGCGTTTTACCCCTTCATTCTTCCTGTTTTGGTTATACACTTAGCCACTATTTTTATTTACTGATTTCCTCCTTTATTTAAGTTCGATTTTTTTTTTTTTTGTTTATTTTGCCATTTATTACTTTTACTTTTACTTTGTCTAACCTGAGCCTTAATAAGAGACATTGTTATCCCTCACTACGAGTTCAAATAAATTAGAGAGACAAATCTCTTTCACCCAAAATTTATTTTTGTTGATAGTTGTGTAGCAGCTGAAAACAACACTCTACTCATAGTCGGGCATAACCGCTTGCTAGTGGACCCGATCCACTCAGTTTACTGTCTCCTTCCCTTCTCTCCTTTTCACTTTTCACATTTGTAGGGACCTGTAAGAACCATCAATCAATTCTAAGTCAATGAGATACACAATCTTGTCAAAAAAGACTACTCATCTTTACGAATCTTTCATTCTTCTTAGCCTCCCCACATTTGAAAACGCAATACAAATTTTAACATCTCATTCAAGATGAGATTCATCTCAATTGGGCCTTCCGCCCAATAGCCACCAGAGGTCGCCTCTCCATCATATTGACTCTCACACCACACAGCACACTGGACTGCATTTCCCATCATCCATTGCACTGACGACACACACACAGCTGATTGCACTAATCACGCTCACACCTGAGAACTATCACACAATCACTATCACCCAATCACACACTCTTTATAAGCCTTGGACTCTCTCTCCCTCACTGCCGAGTATTGTCTGCATTTATCTCTCTCCTAGTGATAGCAACCTTATGGAGCCATTCCGTGGTTTTTTGAAGTTAAATCTAGCCTAAACTTGTTTATAGTCTGTTTCATCTGTGTCCTGATCCTTGCCTGGTTTATCTCGTCTCTCAGCAGCCTGCCCTGGATCTATTGTCTGTTTGGATTAACCCTTGTCTTGCCGTTTCGGACTCTGTTAGCGCCTTGCCTGGATTATTGCTCACATTTTGCATTACCTCTCTTGTCTAGCCCTCTGGATACTGTTTGCTGTTATTCGACCCTGCCTGTATTTTGACTACATTTTACAAATAAAGCTTGCACTTGGATCCGCACGTCTCACGTCTCGTCTGCCTCGTTACAATAGCCCTGCTAAAGGGCTTTTTTTTTTACATTTTGTTGACAGCCCCCATTTTTAACAATTTAACTTCCCCAACAGGTTGATGCTGGAGAAAATTAACAAAGCATCAGGGAACATCTGCGTGTAATAAAGAAGGAAACAGAAGCTTAGACCAAACGTAGAGATCCTCAAAGAAAGAATGGCGCTGATAAAATGCTATCGGACAAATTTTGTGTCCAAATATAGCACAGGGGAGACTCTCTCTGAGTACTTGTTTAATACTGGCCAAAATGCTCAGTACAGCAGTGTGTTAATTGCCTCCTTATTTAATTGTATGAGTTATGACTATATTTTAATGCATGTCTTTCCTCCTTTGCCTGCCTCTTAACATAAGCTCCTTCTGGATTTGTGAGACCACGCCAATGTTGATGTGGACCAACAAATTCTCACACAGCTCTCTGTAATAACATCCCGAGTCCTTCAAGTTTTGCGGAGTTCCCTGAAGGAGAAGTTCAGGTGCATGATTGATGACTGTGAAGATGGTAATTAAATCATTACTGCTGTTACAAATGAGGCTCCCGCACCACGTCTCTCGCACCACCAGAGGGAGCCTTCACCCGAGTACTAACTTCATTTGGACTCAATTTCCCATCACCCTCATACCTGGGACTGATCACCCTGCACCTGTCTTCAATTACACACTCACTCACTCACTCTCACATAAAAGACACTCTCACCTGCTCTTCAGTGCGAAGTCTTGATTAGCCACGGTTATCTTTTCTGAGCGCTTTCCTGTTATTCTGCCTACCTGTGTTTTGACCTGGACTGTTTATCTCGTATTCTGATTATTGATGCCTGCCCCGACCTTTAGCCTGTTTACCGTTTGTATCTGCTCGCCGCCTGCCCCGACTCTCTGCCCGCTCTCTGGAGAACGTTGACTTTTGTTTCCCCGTTACTTCTACTGTTTACAGCACTGCCTTGTACCACCTTTTGTCTAATAAACTGCAGATGGATCAATACGCTTCTGACTCGTCTCAGAAGACTTCGCCGAAAAGTGATCTAGCAGCGATCATGCAGCTCTCGTCAGAATTATCTGCACAAGCCAACCAACTTGCTATTCACCAGCATCAACTAGCTCGCTTAACAACATTAACGGAGGAACTGGTGAACACATTGCAAGACCTGAGTCTATCATCCATAGCACCAGCAGCTGCTCCAATCAGTGCCCCTGTCAACATTGCGACCAACTCACCACCCACGGTGAGCCCTCGACTGGCCTTCCCGGATAAGTTTAACGGTGAGCCGACCAAATGCAAAGGATTCCTGCTACAGTGTTTGCTGTTAGTCAATCAGCAACCCGCCTTATATCCCACAGATTCAAGTAAGATCTCATTCGTATGCTCATTGCTTACCGGAAAGGCTTTGGATTGGGTCACCGCCGTCTGGAGAACAGATGTGTCAGTTTTTCCCTCTTTTGACATTTTTCTGCAACATTTTAAAGAAGTATTCGAACATCCAGCTGGAGGGAGGAGCGCCAGGGCGCAGCTTCTCGCTCTGAGTCAAGGAAAAGGAACTGCCGCTGAATATGCTCTTGCCTTCCGTACACTCGCCGCTCAAACTGAGTGGGTGGAGGACACATTAAAGCTGCTTTTTTTGGCGTGGATTGAATCTGGATCTGCAAGCTGAGCTAGCCTGTCGCGATGAGGGGAGAACTCTGAATGAATTAATTGAATTAACCATCCAAATTGATAACCTGGTGCGCTCACGCAGACCCGCTCGCACAACGCAAATCACTTCATTATCTCCCACTTCTAGCACAGAATCCATGCAACTGGGCTACACTCACCTGTCCCCTGAGGAACGAGAACGCCAAATTCATCTTCACTTGTGCATGTACTGTGGTGAATCTGGCCATCTCAAGTTGTTGTGCCCAGTTTGACCCACCGCAGCTAATTCAAGAACAGTGAGTGCCTATGTCCAGCACAAATATTCCACTTCCTGTGTAAGAATACCAGTAAAATTGTTTATCGGCAGCAAGATTGTGTCTGTAGAGGCTTTATTAGACTCCGGGGCAGCGGGCAATTTTATGTCTAACAAGTTTGCTCGCAAACATCACCTCGCTCTAACCCCATGTACTTCTTGTTTGGCAGTGGAGGCGCTAGATGGCCGGCCAAATATTTTACCAAGCTCGATCTGCGCTCAGCATATAATTTGATTCGTATCAAGGAGGGTGATGAGTGGAAAACTGCGTTCTCCACATCCACTAGGCACTATGAATAATGTGTTATGGCGTTCGGCCTTGCCAACAGTCCGTCAGTCTTCCAGTCCTTCGTAAATGACATCTTCAGAGACATGCTGGATCGTTGGGTGGTGGTCTATATTGACGACATACTCATCTACTCAAACTCCTTCGACGAACGCATCCATCACATCCGCTCTGTTCTCCAACGTTTAATTCAATATCAACTGTATGCCAAGGCAGAGAAATGCGAATTCCATCAGACCAAAACATCATTCTTGGGGTATGTCATCAGTCAAGAGGGAGTGGCTATGGATGATAATAAGGTGAGGGCAGTGGTCGACTGGCCACAACCACATACTGTCAAGGAATAACAGCGCTTTCTGGGCTTTGCAAATTTCTATCAACGGTTCATTAAGAATTTCAGCTCCGTTGCCGCTCCGCTAACTGCTATGACACGACGAAACGCTTAACTTCTCACCTGGTCTCCCGAGGCACTCCAAGCCTTCCAAGAACTCAAAATCAGATTCACATCAGCTCCCATTCTCCATCATCCCGATCCTAGCCTGTCATTCATTGTGGACGTAGATGCTTCCAGCACCGGTATTGGGGCTATTCTCTCACAACGTTATGGCTCATCAGCCAAAATGTTCCCTTGTGCATTCTTCTCCAGGAAATTATCATCCTCTGAACGAAATTATGATGTGGAAAATCGTGAATTGCTAGCCATGAAAGCAGCTATGGAGGAGTGGCACCATTGGCTAGAGGGAGCACTACATCCATTCACCGTTCTAACTGACCATAATAATCTAGAATACTTGAGATCAGCCAAAAGACTGAATCCCCGACAGATTTCACTTCACAGTCACTTACCGACCCGGGTCCAAGAACGCCAAAGCTGATGCTCCTTCATGATTAAACGAGGGGAATGACCACGCCAGCATAGAGGAGATCATTATTCCTGAAAACCTGCTTGTCGCACCAGTCTAATGGGACATTTTAACTGAGATTGATCTCTCTAACGCCCAAGATCCTCCTCCTCCTGAATGTCCTCCACAACTTGTGTCCGTTCCTGAACAGCACAGAGATAAGCTTCTGCATCAGGTTCATGACAATCCCAGTTCGGGACATCCAGGTATCACCGCAACCCTTCACCTTCTCAGAAATTGTTTTTGGTGGCCTGCAATGTCTAATGACACAGTAACCTTCGTAAATAATTTCACGGCATGCAACACATCCAAGCCTTCACGCCAATTACCGGCCGGTCTACTTCAGCCACTACCAGTACCCCAGCGTCCACGGTCCCATATTGCAATAGACTTCGTTACGGCTCTAACCAACTCACTAGGTAATACCACCATCCTAACAGTTGTAGACCGGTTTTCCAAGTCCTGCCGTCTCATCCCCTTACCCAAGCTTCCTTCGGCTCTCGAAACTGCTGAGACTTTATGCAACTATGTGTTCCAGTTCTATGGCCTACCCGAGGACATCGTATCAGATATGGGTCCACAATTCACATCTCGAGTCTGGTCAGCCTTCTTTAGACTTCTCAATGTGAACGTCAGCCTCACCTCTGGCTATCATCCCCAGTCCAATGGACAGACGGAACGACTAACCCAGGAACTCACTAGCTTTCTCAGAACTTACTGCCAGAACAACCAAACCAAATGGAGCAAATATTTGATGTGGGCCGAGTATGCTCAGAATTCCCTCCAGAAGCCTGCCACTGGTCTAACACCGTTCAAATGCGTACTGGGCTACCAACCACCCCTTTTCCCCTGGTCAGGAGAACCTTCAGATCTCCCCGCAGTCATTGAATGGTTACGGCGCAGTGAGGAAACCTGGAATCGAGCACACACTCATCTACAATGAGCTGTAAGATGTCAAGAGGAACAGTCCAACCGTCACCATCACCCAGGTCCAGAGTACACCCCAGGTCAATGGGTATGGCTATCCACCAGAGACATCCGCCTCAGACTTCCCTGCAGGAAACTCAGTCCTAGGTATGTGGGCCCATTCAAAATTCTCAGACATATTACGCCAGTTTCAGTCTGTTTAGAGTTACCTACTGACTATCGCATTTCTCCCTCTTTTCATATTTCACTGTTGAAACCTGCTGGTGGTCCGAGAGAGGGTCGGGAGAATGAAGGAACCGAGGTCCAGCCGCCCCCGCCCATTCTGATCAACGACGAGGAGGTGTATCAGGTCAGAGAACTACTCGACTCTCGACACTGGGGCAGTGTACTCCAGTATCTGGTTGACTGGGAGGGGTACGGCCCGGAGGAACGGTCCTGGGTCAATGCAAGGGACATTCTCAACCCCACACTCACAGATGAGTTTCATAGGACACACCCGGAAAAGCCTGCCCCTCGACCACGAGGTAGACCCCGGCGTCGCTTGCCTCCTCGCGTCAGGAGCCACTCGCAGGGTGGGCTCTGTTACAAATGAGGCTCCCACACCACGTCTCTCGCACCAACCAGAGGGAGCCTTCACCTAAGTATTAACTTCATTTGGACTCAATTTCACATCACCGTCATACCTGGGACTGATCACCCTGCACCTGTCTTCAATTACACACTCACTCACTCACTCTCACATTAAAATACACTCTCACCTGCTCTTCAGTGCGAAGTCTTGATTAGCCACGGTTATCTTTTCTGAGCGTTTTCCTGTTATTCTGCCTACCTGTGTTTTGACCTGGACTGTTTCTCATATTCTGATTATTGCTGCCTGCCCCGACCCTTAGCCTGTTTCCCGTTTGTATCTGCTCGCCGCCTGTCCCGACTCTCTGCCCGCTCTCTGGAGAAAGTTGACTGTTTCCCCTTTACTTCTGCGGTTTACTGCACTGTCTTGTACCACCTTTTGTCTAATAAACTGCAGATGGATCAATACACTTCTGACTCGTCACAACTGCTTAGATTTTCATTGTACCACTGACTGACACCCTACCACTCTGCCTGAGATCATATCTGTCTTCTTTCCTGCATTTATCTGTATTTCACACAGTAATTGATGTTAAAAAAGGGTAAAAGCATCCACCCTGTTATGTTAATCTAATGAGGTTATTTTGTTTAAAAGCCTACAGTTGGAAGCAACTATTCTGCTCTTGCCTTCTCTGTTCAAGGAGGACCCGGGGTTGCTGTTTGAAGTTGAGGTGAGCCATGAACAGTTGACTACAGTGTGTGTGAAACACAATCCAAAGAAAGCACTACACTTATTGCACATTTTGTTATTCAGATGATTTCAATGCAAACAATCATTTTTTTTTTGTTTGTTGGTCTACACTAACTATGCTATCAAATTGAAGAGAACATTTTGTTCATTTTCAGTTCATGGCCAAAAGTATTTGAGCAGTTGTATGACAGTAGTTAAAATTAATTTAACTCATAAGGTTTGCCTTGCAAATAAATTTGAGAAGATGGTTAATGCTATCATCCCCTCTCCCCCAGGGCCATTCTCAGACCAGCCCATCCCAACACCTAAGATGAAGCTTAACGGTTGTAGGGAGGGTCAACTCGTGCAGTATGACCACATTGTGCTCACGTTGGATGGACAGTTAATCACATAGGAGAGCGAGGGCATCTCGACGGCACTGGGACTCCTCCTGTAGCAGCGGTTCCCAATTCCAGTCCTGGCGACCTGCCCCCAAATGTTGTACATGTCTCACTTATTCAACACACCTGATTCAGATCATGAGCTCGTCAGAAAAGAGCTCCATGAATGAACTCTGCTCTGACTGACATGGTCCCTACACGAAACATTCATTCACAGATTTACACTTCTTCCTCTCACTGTAAGTCAATATTCTCTATTTCTGGGCCTCTTCCAAGTCTAGTTGTAGTTTATATTGTTTATTTAAATCCTGAAGTACGCTGTCGACAGTGCAAAAGTGAAAGATACTGCAGTACTTCAGAGTGTACAACTTAGTTTGCAAGTGGTTGTGTATTATTAATTTTCAGTAATTTCACTCACTCACTATTAATGTTAAAAAGACTAGATTTTCCAAATAAAGTAAAGAACTAATGTAGGCCTAAGACCGTAGGCGAAAAAGTTACCTGATTACAGGGCTACAGTGTATATATATATATATATATATAAACCAGGACTCTCTCTTCTTCAAAAATTTACATATTTCAAGCTTGGTGCATTATTTTGTATGTGTATAAAACAACAACTCCCTGTATATTGTGATGTTGTATATGTATATTCCCTGGCTTGTCAGCACTCATTTTATTTGCTGCTGAAAGAAATAAATTAAAAGGTTTTGAAAGTGGGATTTATTTTGTTTCTCAGTAAGCATTTAATATATGAATTTTAATCTTTAAAGCTGCAATTTGGCAAGAAATGATTAGTTATCTTTCATCTTAAGTAAAAGTGTAATTTAGAAGCATATTGGCTCATCTATGGTAGTCATATATGGCACCTCTAATGGTTCTGTGTAACACATTTTGACAAATGTGCTATTAAGCTTCTTATCTTTAAGAATATGTGCCATATAGTACCAAACAAGGTGTCCCTATGATTAAAAGCCAAAGAACCACTGTTGAACACCATTTTTGAGAAAAAGTGCTATATGGCACCTCTAATGGTTCTATATAGCACCTCTTATGCTGCTATATAGCACCATTTGAAAAAGGTGCTATATAGCACCTTTAAGAGTAGGTGCTATATAGCACCAAAAGTGGTTCCCCTATGATTACGAGCCAAAGAACCACTTTTGGTGCTATATAGCACCTTTTTTTTTTAGAGTGTAGTACACTGATATTTGTATACTTACAACATAAAGTATACTTAAAAATATACTTGAACTTTACTTAAGTATACTTAATAAAATAAACGTGACGTATACTACTTTTTGGTAAGGGTTTGTGGCTTCCTGATCTTGCACCTTACTTTTGGAGAGATTTTTCCACTGTTAGGAAGATTCCAAACGATCTCCATTTGAATAATACATCTCGGTTTGTGCTACAGCCAGCAGCTTTAACAACTTATTTCAAAAGTCTTTAGATTTTTTTTTTCATTTTTTATTTATTTAAACACTTTTTTTGTCCAATGATGCATGTGACTGTTATTAAGAGAAGACATTTTCACATCATATAGCCACCCAGCAGGCACCAGACGTCTATGTAACGTCAGATAGATGTTGCAGTTTGGTTGAAAATTAAAATCGGGTTGACGTCAATATTTTACGTCAATTTGACGTTGACTTAATGTTGGATTTTAGTTACACAACCTAAAAACAACAAAATCTCAACGTCAGCTGACATCGGTATTGGACATCAATTTAACATTGACATTAGATTTACATTGGATTTTGGTCACCCGACGTCGCAACCAAAATTTAACCAAATATCAACGTCTTATGACGTTGTGTGCCTGTTTTGTGCCTGCTGGGCAAGGTGACATTTAAAATGTTTGAATTGTACACAGACAGTCTTTAAAAACAGGGTGACACCTAATCTATGCTATCCCTGTTATCCACGTCAAAACCTGTTACTCTAAAAAGTAACAGGTTGACAGTAACAGGTTTGACGATTTCAAACTAATTTGCTAACTGATAGCTAATAGTCAAGTTCACAAAAGCATGTTGTACACTTTGAAATTATGTTACTTGTAGATATTGATTATATTAAACGCATCTAATAATTGTTCACATTCACATTTTAAAAATTGTATCAGCATTAACATTGCATGATGGCCCCAGTCAGTCAAGCCTCATAAATCATCAAAAGTAGAACATGATAGAGGGGTGAGAGAAACATGCTTGTTTAAAGTGTTGGAATCGTGGTTGAGAGATGATGTAAACCTCATAGAAGTGATGCCACTTGAAAGTACATTATTTTACAAGGGTTTTTTGATGAGGGTAACAGGGCTAGTTTCAAGTTTCAAGTTTTATTTGTCACATACACGACTATACAGAGGTTGTATAACCAGCAGTGAAATGTGAGTCATGTCCGCTCCATGGACAGTGCAAATATTGTATAATACAACACAAGGGAAGTATACATAAAATAAAATGAATAAAAAATAAGATATAAAGAACAAAATATAAAATATAAAGTATAAAATAATGTGCATGACAGTATGCTGTAGAATTAAATATTAGGATAAGCATGACTGTACGAGAGAGGAATGTGCAAACAGGTTGAATATGGTTGACATGTAGCAGCAATCACAAAAAAATATATATATAAAAGATAAGATAAGATACCGAGACACAGAAAGTGTTGTGTGCAAATGACATTGTCAGTATGAGGTAGAGAATAATGAATATCTTACTGATTGTTAGTGATTATAAAGTAAGACATGTGTAACAAGGTTCAAATAGGACTAAGGACGAGGAAGTCAGGGGTGGCGAGCAAAAGTCTTTTAATAAACATAAAAGTCAGCATGAAACAAAAACAAACTGAAGTCGGGCTCTCTGCCGTTCTTTCAGAGACCCGCTGTCCACGCTCTGTGCTTGCGCTCAGACTCCCTCTCTCCCTCTCCCAGGTCCGCGTGGCGCTTTTCACTCATCTCTCCCCAATCACTGGAATTAGACACAGGTGTTAATCATCATTCACTTGACCTCCTTTTTACCGCTCGTCTCCGCACCCGATCTCCCGCTGCAGCCATCGCATTCCCACGCCCCCCTCGCCACAACATGATTATGTTAAGAGGCTGAGTTTGAGTTAAGGGCCGGGACTCCCGGACCCAGGGTAGAGCTCGATGGCTTAGAATCATAAGAAAATATTCCTTTAAGGGGATACGGCCAAGTGCCTAGGATAGTAGCTAGGTCCTGGCCTGTCACCCAGGGGCTACCGCTTGCTCTGCATGAGCTCCATGCGGGAACTGTCTCAACAGACTCTTGGTAGCAACACCCTGTTCAAGTCAGTATCACTGTAATACATAGGCAGAGTGGGGCCCAAGGCAAAACCGGGGCCTGACCACCTCGAGAAAGGGCACAAAGCCGCAGCACGTAATCCCTACCGTACAGGATTTTTAGAAAGAACGCAAAACACTTGATGTGCGATCTTACCACAACGTGGATTTTTAGAAAGTGCACAGGGACTAGTGTGCGCACTTACCATAACATGGATAGTAAACACCGTTCTAGGGAATCACCGAGGCTGTTATTAACACAAGCGAGCGACTTAACAGGGAGGCAGAGAGAGGCCTAACAACCTGAAGTTGCTGACTCAGAGCTCTGGGGAGCGGAGAACTTAACTCTCAGCATGAGAGGGAACTCAGACGTTCAGAAGGGAGTGGCATGCTCAGGTAACCCTCTATGATGAGGGGAGCAATGCTAGCTCGACCGACCAGGAGAGCACCTGAGGCCGTTGAATCACAGCCCTCGGAAGGGAGCAGCGTGCTCATAGGTGATCCTCTGAGATGAGGGGAGCAATGCTGGCTCTACCAACAAGACGCTCAGACTCAGAAGGGAGCGGCATGCTCATAGGTGACCCTCTATGGTGAGGGGAGCAATGCTAGCTTGACCAACAAGGAGAGCAACCTCTGAATCACAGAGCTCCAGGAATCGAAGAGCTCCACTCTCAGCATGAGAGGGAACTCAACCGCTCAGAAGGGAGCGGCATGCTCATAGGTGACCCTCTATGGTGAGGGGAGCAATGCTAGCTCGACCGACAAGGAGAGCAACCTAACAGGGAGGCAAAGAGAGGCCTAGCAACCTGCTAGCTCTGCTGACATGGAGCTCAGATACAAGGGCAACCTATCACCAAGCTCTGTCACAGCGCTCGGAAGGGAGCATCGTTGCTCATAGGTGTCCCTTTAAGGTGAGGGGAGCAATGCTGGCTCTACCATCAAGGAGCTCAGAAGGGAGCGGCATGCTCATAGATGACCCTCTATGGTGAGGGGAGCGATGCTAGCTCGACCATAAGGAGAGCATCTCCAAATTACAGAGCTCTAGGAAGTGGAGAACCCAACTCTCAGAATGAGAGGGAACTCGGACGCTCGGAAGGGAGCGGCATGCTCAAAGGTGACCCTCTATGGTGAGGGGAGCAATGCTAGCTCGACCAACAAGGAGAGCAACCTAACAGGGAGGCATAAAGAGGCCTACCAACCTGAGGCTGCTGAATGACAGCTCTGGAGAGCGGAGAACTCAACTCTCAGAATGAGAGTTGAGCAAAACTCTCAACTCTCCTTGCAAGGCATTGCAGAGAGTTGTGCGCTTAGCTGAGCGCATCTCAGGGTCTGCTCTCCCCTCTCTGCAGGACATCTACATCAAACGCTGCAGAAGCAGAGCTGCCAAAATCACCAAGGACTCAAATCACCCTGGAAACTGTCTATTCACTATGCTGCCATCTGGTAAGCGCTTCCGCTGCCTGATGGCAAAAACTGAGAGACTCAGGAGGAGCTTCTTCCCCCAGGCCATCAGGCTCCTGAATTCAAACTGAACTGAACTCAGCCTCTTAACATCATGATGACTTCACTTACTAATCACTCACAATCAGTAATATACTCACACTCATTATCATCTATCTCATACTGACAGTGTCATTTGCACACAATACTGTCATTTGCACACAACACTTTCTGTATCTTGATATCTTCATATTTTATATTTATTCTTTTTGTGATTGCTGCTCATGTCACCATGTTCCACCTGTTTGCACATTCCCCCTCCCGTACAGTCATGCTTATCTTAATATTTAATTCTACAGCATACTGTCATGCACATTCTCTTATACTTTATATTTTATATTCTGTGCTTTATATCTTATTTTTTATTTATTTTATTTTATGCATACTTCCCTTGTGTTGTATTCTACAATATTTGCACTGTCCATGGAGCGGACCTGATTCACATTTCACTGCTGGTTATACAATCTCTGTATAGTCATGTATGTGACAAATAAAACTTGAAACTTGAAACTTGAACTTGAAACTTGAGAGGGAACTCAGACGCTCAGAAGGGAGCGGCATGCTCATAGGTGACCCTCTATGGTGAGGGGAGCAATGCTAGCTCGACCACTGTAGGCCCTCCAGAGAGGCTGCCACAATAGTGGCTATTTACTTACAGCCTAGCAGGGGAGAAGCACATTCTAGGCAAGGGCTCAGGGAGATTGCTACTTAAAAACCCCAGGAAGGGGAGCAGTCCCTGAGCTAGCACATAGATATCCTCAGATAGCCATGCACCTTCCTCAATAAGAGACATCCCCTGCCAAGAACTGATAGTAAAAAGACCCGCAGGTCCTGGAATTGGACCAAGGAGGCTCCCACAGAAACCTACGACTGGGCCACATGATCCAGGGTTCTCATACTAGCCTGGATCTAGTATCGACGAGTGAGGCCATCACTGCACTGAGTCGAAAGCAAGAGGTGAAACACACCAAATGACAGGTCCCAGAAATACTGCAAAGAATGCTACACAATACCAGTGAACCATAGACTGGATCGAACTCACCCATCCATGGTTCCTGTGCATGAGATCAGTCCTGGAGGCGAAGTCCGAAGAGTCGGGTCCGGACCATAAGTAAGGTAGTTTCTATGAAACATAGATCTAGTTTCCCACCTAACCTCGGTCAGGTGGAGTTAACGGTGGCTGCAGGGGGATTAGAGAGGGGAGGATGAGGGCAGATGACAGGCCCCCCGAGGGAAGGGAGTAGATGTTCAAGTCTTACTCTGGTCCGGACGAGAGCGTTGAGAACGCCTCGTCTGGATCACCTCTCACAGATCTTGCCTACCTCTCTTTAACCCGCGCCTCCCTCTAGCCCTACTCGCAGGTGGGGGAGGGGCACGAGCCACGACACTAGCCTTCTGTGCCCATCTCTGTCCAGACGGAGATGGACCAGGACCCCTGCGTTGTTCGGGCTCAGACCTGGATCTTTTATCCAGGTCTATCAGCAGATCAGCCTGGTATGCCTGAAGCACCGCCATCGTGTGCAATGAAGCGACAGCCTGACCTGCTGCTGCGTACTTTTGAAGGGGCTTAGATGGCAAGGAGGGAGCCTTGAGAGAGGATGTCTCGCCCACAGAGAGATAGCTGGTTAGCGTCTCTTCCAAAGGGGGCATCCCCTGATAGCCGTTTTCACGCATCCCCTTAATGTCAGCATGACTAGTATGCTGAAACTTGGTTTCATCTTTTGGTTTCATGCAATCTTCTGGTTTCATGCCACCATCTTGGCCCGCTTCCACGGCAATTTAAGCCTTGCTGTTGCGCGTTCCATAACCTCCAACAACTCGTCATACGCAGGGCAGGAGGATTGAACGGGCTCAGTCTCAACTTCTTCGCCCTCAGACATCTCCTGCTCTTCCTGGGCATAACCCAGCAGAGCACTAGCCGCTGAATCAGATGATGTCAGAGAGATCGCATCATCATCATCCAGCAACTCACCCTCGTTCGCGGCCATTGAGCACGAGAAGGAAAGCCCCCTCTCTAACTCATCAGCCAGATCCACCTGCGAGCCCCACAAGCTCATTTCCCTCCATGCCTCGGCGACAGTGGGTCTTGAACCGTGGGAAGCAGACGGCTGCCCCTCCTTCCTCGAAAAGAGAGACAGACGAGAGCAGAGCTTTCTCACAGAAAAAAGCTCACAGTGCACGCATATTGCCCCCTCGAGGACATTGCGTGCGTGCTCCTCGCCCAAACAAAAGACGCAAAGATCGTGTGTGTCATCAGGTCTCAAATAACGAGGACACGAATGCACACATCCTTTAAACGTCTTGCTAGTGCTCGCCATAGTAACAGTAGAAAAATCGTTCTTACCAGTAGAATGCACGCTTCACACAAAACAGTCATTGAAGACGAAGAAGAGGATGACGTATTTTCCCGGCACTCCTTTATACTGTGGTCGCGCCAGTAGTGACGTCATAGGCTGTCATAAGCCAACAGGTGGTGTTTTTGTATGTATGCTTCAGACACGGGTCACGCTGACGGCGTTTCCCATAGCGACCCCTAGAGGACGCAGTTCGAAGTTCCCTCGAAAGGGAACTCACCTTTGGTCAAGAGAGACAGCTTTAATGATTTAAAACAGTTAATTAAGAGACAAAATAGTCAAAGTTGTCTCGTCACTGATGTTTCTTTACGATACCAGTTTGGCAGTGGAGGCTCAACTCTCACCATGCAGGTGCTGTGGGATTTCCACCTTCATACAGAGCAGTAAATATTTTTTATTTTTTTCCTGTTGCTTATATTTTTTACACTGAATGTCATTAAGTGTACAGTTTAAAACATATGAATACCTAAACACTAAGACTTTGAATTTGTACTTTTTGTGACTTCATGGAAAATTTTCACCTTCATGGAAAATTTTCACCTTCAATCGGTGATTAAGTGATTCCTGCATCACAGGAATGTTGGGATTCCTGCATCACATGGAATGTTACTAAAGCCACTCGTACACTCTGTGATTTTCAGTTGTTGGATCGCTGTTCCTTTCACAATCCAATACACAGTACATGGATATGTCTTGATTGGTTTATTTTAAAGAAAGGGGATATTAATTGTGTAAAATGTGATATGACTTGAATTTGTAATTTTATATTGCACAGTGTGCAACAAAAATAAATAAATAAATAATTATTCGTATGACCTTATTCTTATGAGCATGTCCAGGTGGTTTAAAAAAAGGCAAGTAGCAGTTATGATTGCAGCAGTCAAAATCATTATTTAATCAAAACGCAATCAGGAAAGCAAAGGGAAATCACCGGAGAAACAAAACTAAACACAAGAAGGAAACACAAGAACCAATAGAAACAGAAAATATCAACTTAAATGTCCTCAAATACAAAACATAACCATGACATAACATCTCTATCAGGTGTCATTAGAAGTACAGTACATGAAATATGACCATTGTCTTATTTGCACTTTTAGACAAACTGGGCCTACTGATTTGCCTTTATTATTATTTTCTTTTTTTTGTGATTCCATTTCACACAGTTTTAATTTTATTGTGTGAACAGTACACCGGTTACCATAAACCCTTCCTTAACTCTTTAGTGTTTCATTAGATCAATGGTCCATTGTGTTCTAACTTTCATTTTCAGAGAAATTAAATTCATTCTGGTGAGCAGTGCTTCAAGGAAAACCCTCCCCAAATGCCATCCACCCATTTACAGTAAAGGAATTATGTATTGCTCTGCTTTTTATGCTTAGTATCTGTGTATGTGTTTAGTTTATTGAATAAACATGCAGATAAAGTGAATGTATTGCTGGGTAATGGATGCGGCATCAGAAATGAAGTGACAATGTCATTTACTTATTGCTATTATTTTGCTTTATTATACACACAAATAACTTTAGGTGTAACCGGTTTGTGACACAAATGGGGCAGGACTTGATGACTAATTCCATGGCTATATAAACCTATGTGTTTCACTCTCTGCTAGTAAATTAAATTACAGCCACTGAATGGTAGCAAATCAACGGTAAGAACATCTTTGCAGTTCATTGCCTTATAAAAGTATGTTGTAAGTAAAATATGTATGTGTTTTCTATATTTAACTAACGCCAATAATATTAATAGTTTATTTATTATTTAATGAATGGAAGTAAATTGTGATGTAACTCAATTATATTTTAACTTTCTATTTATTAAACAATTTATGTACTAGCATACGTTTGGTGAATGAAAGAGTACACATTGTTCATTTACATAAACTCCCAACATTAAGAGGTCTTTTTCCACTTGAAATGTGTTCTCTTGTTAATTGACAATTACTTTAACTGCAGTGAGAAATGATGATACTTCTCCTGTTCTGCTAGGTATCTGAGTTTCTCTCTCTACACTTCTGAAAGGACAGGAAACCTCATCAGTTATCATCAGCTTCAAGATACACCTCAGACAAACATCTCCATCTTAATAATAACAATAATACAAGTGATTTGACTAAATGAACACAGGATTGATCATGTTCTCCATACCTTCATCTAAAAGTGGAATCATCACAATTTCAGCTGAACTTAGAGAATCACTATCATGCCTCGACATTGTATGGTCTGATATGTTTGAGACAGGAGACATTAACCCTGAAGAAGCCAAGAAGCGTGAGGCTGACTTTCTTAAAGGAGCCCCACTACAGTGGCTAAATTTAGCGGAGGAAGAAAACTCACCTTTAGTCAAGAGAGATGGTTTTAATGACTTAATACAACTAATTAAGAGAAAAAATAGAAAAAGCTGTCTGATCACTGATATTTCTTTGCAATACCAGTCTGGCAGTGGAGGCTCAACTCTCGCCATGCAGGTGCTTTGGCATCTCCGGAAAGATCTACGATGTGCCAGAGTGATAAATTCAGATCTAGACACTAAAGAGCTGTCAAAAAAAGTGTCAAAAAAAGTGGTGGACCTTTTTCTGCTGTCCAATGAAAAACATGCAAAACAAGATCGGAAAACTGTGCTGCTGCTCCTAGACACTAAGAAAAAGATGGACAATGATCTCAGAGAAGACCTGATTGAAGAAATCCATAAGAGGGGCATCAATACAGAGACTCCAGCTGTGATCATTTTAAACTGCAGGACTGCAGACTTCACTCTAACCGACACACTGATTCTCAAATCAAAACTCTCCGAAGAGGAAATAAAAAAAATCAGGGAAAAACTTCTGCAACAGATCCGACTACAGAGCAAAAGCCAAAGGAAAGTTACAACCATAAATCTGTTGCACCATGAAGCCAGCGGCGGATCTTCACTAGCTATGGATGTACTGAGAGACTTGAGAGAAGAGTTCACATGTGAAATCCTGACAGAACCATTCAAAACAGATAATGCAGAAAACAAAGACGAGATTGAAAATGCAGCAAATGCCTTGCTCAGTAAATATGAAACACATAAAAACACTGTGCTTCTCCTGTTAAATAACAATGGTGAAAAGTCACTACGCTACTTATTAAAAAGTCTGCTGGTAAAGCTTAAGCGTGCTGATCAAACTGACCATCCTGCATTCATCATTATAAATGCTTATAGGAAAAATGTTGTTCGAGTGCCAAGCGATGTGAAACTTAAAATGGAGCTCTTACCAGAGGAGAAGGAGGGGTTTGCTCTGAAAAAGCTTCAGCTGGAAATTAAACACATGGAAAAGCCACTGAACTTTCATGCCTTTAACATAATGCAGGAAGGTTTCAAGAAAGAGGATGCAGAGAAACTGATCACTGAAGAAATGATAAAACATGTTAAAAATCACAAGGAGTCCAGCAGCACAAGACTTCTCAGTTTTTTGGCTTTGATAAACTCATATGTCCCAGGTTCACACTTGTCAACGCTTTTGTGCGAGCAATTCATTGTCCAAACAGAACGGCCAACCGATGAAGAAAACCCCACACTGGAAACATTAATGAAGCCTTTCATGGATCTCATAGTCATTTTCTCAGAAGGAGATCAGAAAGGCAACTGCATACGCCTGGCACATCCAATGATTGCTGATGCCTGTCTAAAAATGCTCACTCAGCACGATGTGACAAGATTTGACATCGCTCTCGACTTCTTGAACAGCATGGTAAAAGAAGAGGAAAGTAATTATGAGCAAATTTGCAAGAGCATGTTCATTACAAGGCCTGAGGGTCTGATGGAAAAGGAAAAGTTCTCCAAACTGATTCTTGACATCATGGATAAAAGTCGAAATAATACTGAACAATGCATTTGTTTGTTGAAGTTGGCTTCAGATTTGTTCTCAGATGACTCTTTTTATCCTCAAGCACTTGCACGTTTTTATTACCTTAAGGTAAAAGAGGAAAACAAATTTGTCAAGGCAGAACACTGGGCAAAAATGGCAATTGAAGGAGACCCTCAAAATTCACATATCAGGGATACTTTGGGACAAATTCACAAAAACCACCTGCGGAAAATCTGGTTTGAAGCAGGACTAACATGCACAAACATAGAGAACATTTTGGCCATTGCACAATCAGCCATTGATGCATTTAAATCTGAAGAGGAAGCAGCTGAAAATGAGTCTGAAGATGTATACAATAACAGGGGTCTCTTTGGGTTCCTCCAGGTTTGCAAGATCATACATCCAAAAACGCCTCTTGAACAGTCTGATCAAGAATACAGTGATTTCATCAATGGTCTTAGAGGTGATGTTGACTCTAGATATGATTTCTTTGAATGGTACCTGGCATTCTCAAGACTAAGCCTCAATAAAGAGGAACCAGACTACTTTCATGAAGATGTCGAAGAGTGTTACAATAAATATTTTAAACAGGGAGAGCAGACTGATGAAATGACCCTGAATGAGAAAAAGATTAAGTCTTTTGGAGGACTACTTCATTTCCTAAAATCTGACATCAATGTGCTTAAAGAACATCAGCGTGCACTTAAAAGTGCACAATCTGATAATGAAATCATTCTCTACATCCTTGCCAACATTATCTTGAGTCAGTCGGGTGAGCCGTGTGAAAAAACAGAAGATCTTCAGGCCAGTTTACAGAAACTTTGGCTGAGAGAAATGCAAGACAGAAGACCAGAGTTTTACCTCTTGATACTTTTGCTCTTTTGGTCTGATGATGTGCAGCCAGGAATCACAAACCCACCAAACCTTGAAAAGTGTCTCAGAAAAATGTGTCATTCATACAAGAGTAAGTCTCAGAAATATATTTGCGGTCGTTACCTGGTGCCTCTGTTCTTCTTTGGGAAAGGAAAAGGTTTGCAGAGACTGATTCATACCTCAAAACTACGTCAAACTGATCTGGAGCTCCTCGCAGAAGGGGATGGAAGTGTAGTCATCAAAGATCTTCAGCGTATCAATGGGCAGGTCAGAAATCATAAAGTGTTTGCCATTAGAGGAGAGAAACAGATTCAAGTCACCCCTCACGATCGGGCCAGTGTGTGCAAAAAAGCCCAGGTGTCTTTCTACCTTGGCTTCAATATCAGAGGACCAGTTGCCTACAACATCAGCTATAAGGACTGTAAGTTATATTATATTGTACTTCATAATTCTGAAGACTCATAGAATACAATCCTTAAATACATAAATATATCTATCAATTGTATTTTTACCCACAGTGAGTGATTTTATTACCATTCTTTTGCAGCTTCTGGGGATTATTATATGAAGACGGCCAACGAGAGAATAAAAAAAAAAACTAAATGATCGTCTTCTTCTTCTGCCATGTGATTCCTGTCTTCTCAGCACACTGAAAAAAGGGTGAAACAATGAAAACGATGCATATTTTAAAAAGACATCACATGAAACATTAATATGTATATAGACATTCAAAGTCATTGCAAAATCCTCTATAAAAATACTGTACACCTGTGACCTCGTTCTATCAATATAACTGCACCACTAGATCTGTTTTGCTTGGTAACCATTCTGCTGAACACTACTGAAGAACGTATACATTGCTTGGTGGAATGATTAAAATTGGTTATCAATAAATTATTATATTTTTGTTGCTTTGTGTTTATTTTATGAAACCTTGGCAGTAATATGTAGTATACACTCTTATAAATAAAGGCGCTTCATGATGCCATATAATAACCTTTTTTTGTCTTAAGGTTCCATCAAGAAACTTTAACATCTGAAGAAGCTTTCTGTTTCACAAAAGGTTCTTTGTGGCAAAATAAGGTTCTTCAGATTATAAAAAAAGTAAGAAAGAGATGGTTCTTTAAAGGACCTTTGACTGAATGGTTCTTTGTGGCACCAAAAATGGTTCTTCTATGGCCTCGCTGTGAAGAACATTTTAAGCACCTTTATTTTTAAGAGTGTAAAATCAAAAAGCCCAACGAAGCCATGGTTTACAGTGGTTTTACAACAGATTTTATGTGCTCCGCTCCACGTTGTGCCTAACAACGTAACTTCTTCATCTTGTTGGTGTTTGTCTTCACTCACTGAACATGTTCAATCTGCATTTGTCAGGTTGTGGAATGTCAAAGCGGTATGATTTTCAAACAAACACAGACATAATAATCTGACCTGGCAATGAATCTCGAAGCGCCAAGCATCTCTGAAAGTAACACACCTGACAAGAAGTGTAGTGCAGTGCCATAGTTTTCCATTAAATTACATCATATTTGGCCTAAATTATTGTTCATGTACATTCTGTCTTCGTGGAGCAGTTGTGGCTTAGAGTCGGATTTGGGTCATGGGTTCAAGTCTTTGATTCTCATATCACTTGTTTCATCCTAACCTGGACAATATAGACATTTGTCATTAATAAGACAAACGTACAGGCCTTTACTATACTTTATATAGATAAATATCATAATACAGATCACACATTTATTTGTTCACACTAGAAGTAGACTTTTGTTTGTATGGTAAAGAGATTGACTATTTGGGATTGTCATCTTGAACATATGTATAGACTATGCAAAATCTTGTTACATGGTTGTTGGTTGATTTTGTTAAACTGTTGTTTTTCTTAATTGTGTTAGTTAGCAAAAAAAAAAAAGTTTATTCTGTATTATTCCCATTCTATATTTCTATTCCCTTTCATTAGTATATATAAATATATACTAATAAAATTAATATATCACAATATGTTTTGCTGTAAACTCATTTGAACAACAGGCTAACAATCGGCTTAAATCTACGCCAACACTCACAGTTGTTTACAAGGCAGAGAGCTGAAAAAATTCAGTTGAGAGCAGATTCAAGATAATTTGCGATTCATAGATTTCACATCTGAAAGAGAGGCATACATGTGTTTTCTGTGCGTACATTCATTCTATGAATCACACATACGCAGTACCGCCGCTCCCTATACACAGAGTACGCAGTTCGCTTAGGGCACCAACCCCCAGGGGGGCACCATCCCAGTTGCTCAAAAAAAAAAAAAAAAACTTTAATTCTATATTAATATTAAAATTAACATATACATTAACATAAATAAAAATATAAACATGAACATATATATATTTATCATAGTAAAAAAAAGCATTTTTTGGCAGTAGGCTAAGCACACGTGACGCGCCATTCCCGCATCAGCACCCACTCGCAGCTCATGTTCGCTGCTGAATGCAAATTATCATAATTGATGGACAACTATGCCCCTGAACACACATCAGCAATCCAGCGCAGAGAAAAGAGAAAGAAAATAAAGATGAAGCCCGTGCATCACTTTCAGGTTCATAACTTTTTTGGTTGTTGACGTTAATAACGTGTTTTAATGTCGGTTATAATTTAAACGCATCTCAATTAAAACGGAGTTTCCATGTTCCCTTAAGAAAATTAGGCATGGTTTTCCTTCGAATAAAAATAAAAATCATGGTTCTTTTAGCTATGGTAACTACAAATTAACCATGGTTTTGTTAATTTAAATAATAATTTAGAAGTATTAAGATTTTTTTTTTGTGGTTATAAAAACAGATATAAGCCAACAACAGCCTTTAAAATCACTTAAAGTGCATTACATAAAAACAACGAGGCAATAATGATTGGTTAATTAATAATGATATGGTTTCATCGAATAACACTGTTAAAATACATAATGTAATACAAAATAAACAATTTATGTACATTGCATATTATTACAAATGCCTGTAAAGGGAGCCAATGGCCGGGTAATTGCTGCTGTTACTTACAGGATGATCAAATCCTTGTTTAATATTGACCAAATATTTAGGCTAATTCAAATGTCCACTTAATCTTTAATTTTTGGCCACATTGTTTAGATAAAAATGCTACAGCCTCTATAATTTCTTCAATTAAAAACATGTGGACATCACAACCCTTACAAAAAATAACCATGGTTTCATTGTAGTAAAACTGCTTAATTTTCTTTTGCATGATTTCTGAATGCTTGAGGCCATAAAATTAGACTGTATTGATAAAATCAGAGCCACAGGTAACTGTCTAGAGCTACAATTGTAATTTGTAAATAATATAATTTAATTACAATTTATTTATTTAGCCTACTTTTATATTTTATTAAAGTTCTATTTCAACCCCTATTGGATTTTTTTTTTTTTTTTTTTTTTTTTTTTACTTCCATAATATTTGACGGAGCGGACACAACAGTACAATTCTGCTTAGGGCACCCATTTGGCCTGCCAGCAGCCCTGTACATATGCATATGATCATAAGATCAAATTTAGGATGGTTTCTGCACAAAATTTCATAAATGAGGCTCCAAATATATAGGTTTTACTGTTAGGCAAGGCAAGGCAAGTTTATTTATATAGCACATTTCATACACAGTGGTAATTCAAAGTGCTTTACATAAAAGAAAGTGAAATAGTCATTCACAGCAATACAAACAAGGAATTAAAAATAATAAAAACAAGGAATGTTAAAATGATATAGAAATTGATTTAAAATAAAATTTAAAACAGTTAACATAGAAAATGATTATACATAAAATACAGTGCAGTCAGTTCGGACGTACACTGCCCTCCAAAAGTTTGGAAACGTCCTAGAAAAGTGGGGGTTTTGACAATGTTGGCATTAATACTTTTTAATTTGTAATAATGTTGCACTGATAAGGGACAACACAAACTACGAAAACATATTTTATTACATAAACAGTTTATACATAGAAAAAAATAAAATTTTTGATTCATCAAAATGTCCACCATTAGCAGCTATTACAGCTCTGCATAATCTGGGCATCCAAGCTGTCAGTTTATTCAAACATTGACTTTGAATTGGCAATCAATTGTTGAAGCTACAGTATTAAAGTGTGCTGACCCAAACATCTTTTAAAAACCTGGGCCAAGTTTAAACCAGTAACCAGGCATCACAGCTGGCAAAGGGGCATGTCTGACTTTGACATGTATATATTGCCATTATTATGTTTTATTGCTGGTCTTCAATGATAATGTCAAGTTACTTTAATGTATTTGCACCAAAAAAATGATAATGATTTATGCTGATATCGTCCAAAACCACACTTTGCCAGGGGTGTTTCCAAACTTTTGGAGGGCAGAGTAGCACAGAGCTCATTCAACAAATGCACAGCTAAACAGGTGAGTTTTGAGTCTGGATTTAATTGTGGCTAATGTTTTAGCACATCTGATCTCTTCTGGAAGCTGGTTCCAGCTGCGGGCGGCATCATAGCTAAAAGCGGACTCCCCTTGTTTTGTGTGAACCCTTGGTATTTCTAACTGACTCGATCCTAATGATCTGAGTGGTCTGTTAGGTTTATATTCAGTGAGCATATCTGCAATGTATTTGGGTCCTATGCCATTGAGTGACTTATAAACAAGTAAAAGTACTTTAAAATCAATCCTAAATGGGTAACACTTTAGAATACTGATCCTTTGTTAATGAATAGCTACACAGGAACAAGTCACTAATGCACTATTAACATTGTAGTAACTACTAGTAACTAACAAGAAACTCTGATTAACGAATTAGTAAGTAATAGTGCTCAGTCGAATGTGGTAGTTCACTATTAGCTAATCAGTAACTATTATTTTTTCATACCTCCCTAAGAACTACTAAGAACTACTTTATACAGGTTCATAATTAATATGAATAATACATAATGTATAATTAATTCTAAAGTAAAGGTCATGGTAACCCACTAATAATGACTCAAGTATTACTAAATTATTCTAAAGAAATTACTAATTATTTGGATCAGTATTCTAAAGTGAAGATCGTGATAACTCCCTAGTAATTACTGATGTTATTGTAAACTTTTGAGGTTTTTGTAAGGTTCTGGTAAGTAATTAATTTTGCTAACACTTAAATTATTACTAGTGGGTTACCATGATCTTCACTTTAGAATACTGATCCAAATAAATAGTAGTTTCTTCAGAAGGATGTAGTAACACTTGAGTCATTACTATCCAAAACCTTACATATATCTCAAAAGCTTAAAATGATGTCAGTCAATATTAGGGAGTTATGATGCTTTTCACTTTAGAATACTGATCCAAGTAGTTAGTGGTTATTTTAGAAGAATTTGATAATTCTTGAGTCATTACTAGTGGGTTACCATGATCTTAATTTTAGGATTAAGTATACATTATGCATAATCACATTAATTATGAACCTGTATACAGTAGTTCTTAGTAGTTCTCCAGGATATATATATATATATATATATATATATATATATATATATATATATATATATATATATATAAAATAGTAGTTATTGATTAGCTAATAGTGAACAAAACATCTAATTTTTGCAATGTTTTTGAGATGATAGTATGCTGATTTAGTTACTGCTTTGACATGACTACTAAAACTAAGGTCTGTCTCCAGAATCACCCCAAGATTTCTGACTTGATTTTTAGTTGTTTGACCCCTAGAGTCAAGTTATGCATTCACCTTGAGAACTTCATCTTTGTTTTCAAATTCAATGACTTCAGTTTTCTCCTTGTTTAACTGAAGAAAGTTCTGGCACATCCAACTGTATATTTCATCAATGCATTGGCAGAGGGAGTCAATGGGGCTATAGTCATTTGGAGATAAGGCCAGGTAGATCTGGGTATCATCAGCATAGCTGTGATAGGCAATTTGGTTTTTCCTCATTATCTGACTTAGTGGGAGCATATACAGGCTAAACAAGAGCGGTGCAAGAATTGAGCCTTGTGGGACTCCGCATGTCATGGACGTCCACTTAGACTTATGCTCTCCTATACTCACATAATAACCTCTCCCTTCTAAGTAAGACCTGAACCATTTGAGTGCCATCCCAGAAAGCCCGACCCAGTTTTCCAGTCTCTCTAGAAGTATGTTATGATCGACAGTGTCAAACGCAGCACTAAGATCTAGTAGTACCAGCACTGATATTTTGCCAGAATCAGAATTAAAGCGAATATCATTTATTATCTTAATGAGTGCTGCCTCTGTGATGTGATGCACTCGGAAACCAGATTGAAAATTATCCAGGTATCCATTTGAGTTTAAGTAGTTGTTCAGCAGATTAAAAACTATCTTTTCAATAATCTTACCTATGAAGGGAATATTTGATATTGGTCTATAGTTCAACATGGTGTTATCAAGATTGTGCTCTTTCAGAAGAGGCTTAACAACTGCAGTTTTCAGGGAGTTTGGAAAAGTCCCAGAAAGAAGTGAGGTGAGGTGTTATGCTTAGGGTTAGGGTTAGGACTCGGTAAAGGAGTAATTTATCTCAAAATAGCAACACTTTGTTGTTAGCTTAATATATTACTAATGTAATAATGTCAGCAAAACATACTTTTGTCACATGATGCGCTGTTTAACCCTCTGGGGTCTGAGGGAGTTTTGGGGCCCTGGGGAAGTTTTGACATGCCCTGACATTTGTGTTTTTTTTTCAGTATCTTAAAATAAACATTAATGGCTAAAGTCTGATAACACTGTATTCAGCACAAACTGGGCTTCAATAATATGTGAGCAGCATGAATGTACATGTTTGTGTTTTTGAAAAAAAAACAATGTTTATGCGTGGTTAGTGATTTTTTTTAAGTCGCTGAAATAAGGAAACACATACAGAATATTTGTTCACAAGACTTTTGAGAACTGGATGTGGTAGACTAGAGTTTTTGCTACAAAATGATGTGAAAATTATCCTGGTCACTTCTTCAGAGAAAACAATATATTGATTTAACATTTGTAAAACATGTTTTGTGATAGAATGCTCTTATGCAAGGGAGTGACAATGGCCATGAATATTTAGTGATTCACACCTGAGAGACAAAGGGCCTCCCATAATGGGCCATCAGTATGAATGTGACTGAGGCAGGTAAGAAAGAGTGTGAGGAGTGTAAAATAATGTGTGTTTTTGATTATTATTTGTATTTTATTTGCAATACAGTATAATAAAAATATACACAGTGAAGGTCAAGGACACATGATTGAACATACTGATCTGAACACTGAGACTTGAACAGTAATACACTTTTGTGCCAAACTTTCATTCATAGTGTTGACGCTCACACTACTTTTATATCTTGTGATTTTATTTGTTATAAAACATTAAACAAACATCCTGGCGTTGTGAGACATTTAGAACATGAAATGACACATTTTGTTTATATGTTTCACTTGATTTCATACATGTAGTCAGGAATTGTAGTTTGGGAAAAGTCTAACTAGTAAAATGTGTACAAGTTATGTCACAATAACACAATAACAACAGATGCAAGTAATCTTAGGCTACTCATCAGAGTGATATTTTCCATTGGATCCAGCTGCACGACGCTTTGCGTTGTGTTCTTCTTCTTCTTCAGAGGTAAATTATGTGATATTCCTCTCAGCGCGTCTTCTTCCAGAAACAAAAAGTAGCCGGGATGAACTTGTTTGTTTACGCAGAGGCGAGGTGGGCATTTACATGCACGTGCATCTCATGTGGATGTTTAAAATCTGAAAAGTGCGATCGGCGCGTGGGCGTGAACCATTACATATGAGTTGAGACGGGAAAAACTGGAGCTCGCATTGGTTTCATACAGATTACTTTAACAGAGAATATTTGTTTTGAACGTTACTTACTTCATTTAAAAATAGATATTTCAAGCTTTCTATACATATATTTCTCATGTCTTTGAGGCGAGTATTCGCATAGATTCATGTTGTTTTATTTACGTGTCTGTGAAGAGAGGTGACAGAGACCAAACCGAGAGAGGACGCACCCTGTTTATTTTCTTTATTTTACAAAAGCACATTACTTTGTTGTTATTATGACTATACACAAATAAAATCTGACTCTTCGCAGTTTCAAATGATATCTTATTCTTATCTGTATGATCAAAACTGAAAGTATTTTTAGTACTTTTCGCGGTCATGAAGAAAATACGAGACAGATGCACAGGTGCGGCTTCGACCCCAGGGGGTTAATATGGGTTAAAAGATAATCCAACCACAGTGAGTACTGCAGGTGACAAGGGAAATTCACAGCCAATGACATCCGAGCTGAACAGCGGCGTCACACTTACTTGTCCATTTATGGTAATTTATGAAAGATTTCTTCAATTTTTCGGCTGAAGGGAAAGATTCGGTTAACAATAAATTAAATTTGCTACCTATTAGATTGTGTTTTATTAACGTCTACACCTACCCCAACCCTAAACCTATCCCTTAAAATAATGCACATTATTGTTATTCAGTGTGACAAAAATTCCGCAATATTGATGTGCGCATGCACAGTAGTCACAGCTGTATCCCATCTAGCCTTAACCGACAGATTCCTCTTATTAAATATAAAAAATACAGTTTAAAATTACAGAATTACTCGTGTGATGCAAAGATGTTTTTATTATTATTATTATTTATTTATTTGGAACACAGAGAGTTTTGTAAGTATTTTCCAGTATTTATTGATTTGTCAAACTCATGTAAAGACAAACATACTGCCCAAACTACAGGTGCATCTCAATAAATTAGAATGTCGTGGAAAAGTTCATTTATTTCAGTAATTCAACTCAAATTGTGAAACTCGTGTATTAAATAAATTCAATGCACACAGACTGAAGTAGTTTAAGTATCTGGTTCTTTTAATTGTGATGATTTAGGCTCACATTTAACAAAAATCCACCAATTCACAATCTCAACAAATTAGAATACTTCATAAGACCAATAAAAAAAATAATTTTACTGAATTGTTGGCCTTCTGGAAAGTATGTTAATTTACTGTATATCAGAGCATGTGAGCGGAGCGGAGCGGGGAGCGAGCAGGGAGCGAGCAGGGAGTGGAGCGTGTGAAATATAGTCGAAGCGCGGAGCGGGTTTTTATCCAAAGGCCGGAGCATCACTCTGCCTCGCTCCCGTTCCGCTCCGATATCGCTCACACCACGAGTCTAGGGCATGCACAAATCCACCCAGAATTCACCTGTGCCTTCAATTAACAAAACTGTCAGCCTACACTTCAAAAATCGTTCGGTGTGAAGGAGAGACGGAGTTTGTGGTTCTTATAGGTCTATGTTTGGCTAGTTCAAGGTTGCATAGATAATTTATGCTCAACACATGGATGTTTAGTTTAGCTTTTTAGTTTGTTTGAAGCCTCAGACTGACATCACTCCAACTTTTAATTTATGTTCAATTGGATGTTCGCTGTTGGTGTTTGTTTGAAATAAATATATGTTCTATTTTGACTGATGTTGCTGTTGCTGTGAGTTCTTTATAGAATATAGGCTGCATGGTGGACGCGTTGCGGAGCGGGTTTGCTGCGTGTTGGTTTTCCTTTCTGCGCCTATGTTAACAGATTAGAGCAGCCACACTGCCTGCAGAATACGCGCGTATCTGGTGCGGTCCAACCGCGGCCCCGCGACAAAAAAGAAGTGAAGCGGATTTTTTCCGCAGCAGTCACGCAACAAACCCCCTCCACATCCGCCAAGCAGGCAGTGTGTCCCAGGTGTAAGGCTTCGGTTGAAAACAGCAGGTGTTAGGCATGCAGAGGAATTTTAAATTTGAGCGAGCTTGGAGCGATTTCTCCAGAGCGGGATGAAATTGTAGGTGAGCGGGGAGCGGAATTGTGCGGAGCGGTCTGGTGCGACTGGAGCGGTGGAGCTGGGGGAGCGAACACCCACGTGAGCGGGGAGTGGAAATTCTCACCGCTCATCTCCGCTCACATGATCTGCTGTATATGTACTCAATACTTGGTAGGGGCTCCTTTTGCTTTAATTACTGCCTCAATTCAGCGTGGCATGGAGGTGATCAGTTTGTGGCACTGCTGAGGTGGTATGGAAGCCCAGGTTTCTTTGACAGTGACCTTCAGGTCATCTGCATTGTTGGGTCTGGTGTCTCTCATCTTCCTCATGACAATACCCCATAGATTCTCTATGGGGTTCAGGTCAGGCGAGTTTGCTGGCCAATCAAGCACAGTAACACCATGGTCATTGAACCAGCTTTTGGTACCTTTGTCAGTGTGGGCAGGTGCCAAGTCCGGCTGGAAAATGAAATCAGCATCTCCATAAAGCTTGTCAGAAGAAGGAAGCATGAAGTGCTCTAAAATTTCCTGGTAGATGGCTGCGTTGACTGTGGACTTCAGAAAACAAAGTGTACCAACATCAGTAGATGACATGGCAGCCCAAATCATCACTGACTGTGGAAACTTCACACTGGACTTCAAGCAACATGGATTCTGTGCCTCTCCACTCTTACTCCAGACTCTGGGACCTTGATTTCCAAATGAAATGAGGACTTTGGACAGTCCAGTTCTTTTTCTCCACAGCCCAGGTACGACGCTTCTGGCGTTGTCTCTGGTTCAGACGTGGCTTGGTAGCCCTTTTCCTGAAGACGTCTGAGAGTGGTGACTCTTGATGCACCGACTCCAGCTTCAGTCCACTCCTTGTGAAGCTCTCCCAAGTGTTTGAATCAGCTTTGCTTGACTGTATTCTCAAGCCTGTTGCTTGTGCACCTTTTCCTACCCAAATTCTTCCATCCAGTCAACTTTGCACTGAATATGCTTTGATACAGCACTCTGTAAAGAGCCACACCTTTCAGTATTGACCTTCTGTGACTTACCCTCTTTGTGGAGGTTGTGAATGTTGGTCTTCTGGATCATTGCCAAGTCAGCCGTCTTCCCCATTATTGTGGTTTCAAAGAACAAGAGATACCCAGAATTTATTGAAACTCATTTAATGAAACTCAAATGTAAATATTCTAATATTTTGAGATACTGAGTTTTGACTTTCATGAGCTGTAAGCTCTAATCATCAAAATTAAAACAAACAACAAAAAAAAAAACTTTTGTAATGTTTTACGTTACATGTAATGAATCTAAAATATATGAAAGTTTCACTTTTTGAAATAAGTTACAGGAAAAAATGAACTTTTTCACGACATTCTAATCTATTGAGATGCACCTGTACTGCACTGCATCCTCTGTCACCAAGCTAATGTTTGCCACTATCAAGAATAAAAAGCAGTTCATTATAAAAATGTATCCAGCTAGAGGCAATTAATTATAGTAAAAAGATAACATGAAGAAAAAAAAAAGAAGTGTAACTCAGAAATACATATATATACGTATATACAGTATATAAGGTACAATGGGTCTAAATCGCCCCGTGGGAAAAGGTGCCTTTGATATTATTTTAATCTACACCACTAGATGGCACAAAAACATGGCGTAGCACTTTCCAAAACCTTCGCTTTTCAAGATGCATGTGTATATTTGTCTGATATTTGACGCGATCACGCGCAGCAGCACAAAGTTGATTCTGTGCTTACTTGATCTAATATTTTATGTTTTTTTAAATGTTGTAGATTTAAGTAGCAAATGTGAATCACTAAAATTAATGCATATATTTTGAGACAAAGGTCTTCTTTATGATTTTTTTTAAGATAATTAAAGCAACAGTTTTTAAATAACGAAAGAATATGTAAAAGTATGGCATTTGGTGGTAAAAAGCGCCCATGCTGTTTTGGCTAGCCTTATAATTAACATGATAATTAATAGATGGCTGACTTTTCCATTTGTTGACAAGACATGCTTAGATTCAGATGGTAAATATCATATATTATGTTGGGTGTCCATATTAGAGATAATCACCATGTTTAGAATGAAACCATCATATTTAAAAACATGATATTTTTTTTGTTATCAACAATATTTTTTTTTATTTTTTCCCACATAACATAGTATCCAAAATATAACAAAACAAAACAACAGACACATACTCAACATCTCAAGGTCCAATCAAAAGGGAGGGAGAGAGGGAAGGACAACAAGCACACAAAAGTCACTCCTTTATATAATCACGTATATTCAACAAAAAACACGGCCAAGCATCAATGGTCGAAGGCCTGGCCCCACCAACTCACGCCGTTGTATATTCACATGACACTATTTGCAGGAGGCTACGGATCCAATATGTTTTTTCTACACATGTGTGGTGTAAACCAGTTCGGAATTATTGTCTTCTTCACAGCTGTAAAACCAGCAAACAACATTCTCTTTTGCATCGAACTAATACAGAGACCAGAATCATCATTAAGAAGACACAAACTTGGGTTAACAGACCAATCAATTCGCAGTAATGATGACAGAACCAGGTTTACATGTGTCAATAGACTGATGACGACAGGACATTCCCAAAACATATGCAGAAAAGTGCCTGATGATGTAGTGTTACATATATGGCAGAATGATTTTAAAGTGAATAAGACGATGAGCCAGATTTTTAGATGTTAAACTGAGATTAGACCACACCCTCACCCAGTCGACAGATAAATTAAGGTCAGATAATTCCCTATTCCAAATAGTTTTAATAGAAAGCGGTTTTGTAATACAATCAATAATTTTATTATATATTAAGGAAACAGATGGCCGACCAGCAGATGGTGCAATCCAGTCCCGCATAGGATGAGAGGAAATGGAAGAAGACCAAGGAACACCATATGCTTTGAGAGCAGAACGTAATTGAAGAAAGACAGAATATGCAGATGCTGTAGACAAAATTTGGTTCTTAATGTCTGAAATGAACAGAGGCCCTGGTTATCATACATATCACCGCACGTGTTTACACCCAAATAAGACCAAGAGGATTGGACAAATGGACGATTTCCGCATATAAAATTAAAATTGTGCCATAAGGGTGTACTGTTACAGAATTTGAAGGGTCCACCTATCCGACGTTCAACCGTTTTCCAGATTTTAATAGAGTTAGCCACAACCAGACCAAATTTATGATTATCCCCTTTTTTTCCCTGTGCCAGTAAATAAAATACCTTGAAGTCTATTTGGTTTAACCTTGTCAGCTCCAATCACCCTCCATGAAACTGTAGATTGAGGATCAACCCAATTATGAAGAGCCTTAAGCTGGAACGACCAATAATATAATTCAAAAGTTGGTACAGCCAGTCCTCCTGCGCTATTAGGATGTTGTAATGTGGTAAGTTTAATTCTGGGACATTTATCATTCCAGATAAACTTAGAAATTATGGAGTTGATCTCCTTAAAGTAATCTGGAGGGGGAGAAAGTGGTAGCATAGAGAAAAAAAAAAATCGAGGTAACAAATTCATCTTAACATTGGAGATTCTTCCTTGGAGAGAGACTTTAAGATTATTCCATCTTTGAATGTCATTTTTGACCTTAACTAAAATGTTATTAAAATTGTCTCTGGCAATCGTATGAATGTTTTTATATATGGTAATGCCCAAATAGATGAAAGATTCCTTAATAGGGATAAATGAGGGAATAGAAAAAATGATTTTAACATTGTTAATTGGCATTAAAGCAGATTTGCTCCAATTTATTTTATATCCTGATAGGCTACTAAAATGATCACATTCCTTAATTATACTAGAGACTGAAACATCAAAGTGGTCTAAATATAGAATAATATCATCAGTGTATAATGAAATACTATGATAATGATCATGAATCTTAATCGATACTTCAGATTTCCTGATGGCTTGTGCTAAGGGTTCAAGAGATAGACAAAACAATAAGGGGGAAAGTGGACACCCCTGCTCGTTACCCGCTGTAAAGGGAATGAGGGGGAAATAATATTACCAGTTATGACTGATGCTGCAGGTGAGTGGTATAATGTCTTAATCATAGAAACGAAGTGTTCACCAAAGCCGAAACATTGCAGAACTGCCCACATATAATTCCACTCTAGCCTGTCAAAGGCTTTTTCTGCATCAAGTGAAAAGACCGCACAAGGGGTTGGGTGGGAGTCTGCAAAGTCACGAATATGAAGGAGTAGACGCATATTGTCAGATGCATTGTGCTTCTTGATGAAACCAGTTTGGTCCTCCTTGATCAGACTGTGAATTACCTTATCCATACGAGAAGCAAAAACTTTAGCATAGATTTTTAGATCACATGGGATAAGCGAAATCGGTCTGTAGCTGGAACAATCTAATGGATCTTTCCCTTTTTAAGAAGTAATGAAATCAGTGATGTTTTTTGATCTCTATGAAATACCCCATGTTCAATTGCAAAATTAAATGAGTTAAGCATAAGTATCCCTACCAAATCCCAAATTTCTAAATATAATTCAGGGGGGAGACCATCTAGACCCGGCGATTTGCCCTTTTGAGGGCTTTTTAGAGAGACGTGAAGTTCCTCCAAACTTAATGGGGCCTCCAAAGATTCTTTATCCATCTGTGAGATCCGAGGCAGTTTCAATTTATCTAAATACTGCTTACAAATTGGTTCATCAAAATCTGTTTCGGCTTTATACAGATTTGTGTAAAAACCTTTAAATATGTCATTAATTGCCACAGGGTTCGTGGTGACCTGATCATCTGATGATTTTATTGCGCTAATATATGCCTTAGACTCGCATTATTTCAACCTATGGGCCAATAAATTACTTGGTCTCTCTGATTCAAAATAATATTTTTGCCTAGTCCTATGTAAAATAAATTCCGCTTTTGAGTGTGAAAGTAAATCATATTCTTCTTTTAAAGAGGACAGCTGTGTAGCCTGTTGCTCTGTAAAATTTGTTTTTGTAGATTTTGTAATGATTGGATTTTATTTTCTAGTTGTGTAAACTGGTTAGTTTTCGCTTTGGCAAGAGTAGAAGAGAAAGATATACAGAAACCTTGTATAGAACACTTAGTCATTTCCCAAAGTATTTGAGGATCCACATCAGAGGGCATATTAATTTCAAGAAATTCCTTGATGTATTCTTTTAGACAAGTAATGAAAGTCTGATTACTTAATAATGATATGTTAAAGCGCCATCTAGGGGACTTGGCGTTAACATCGGAAAGAGGAACACTGCACAGCACAGCAGAATGATCAGATAATAAAATTGGTAATATAGAGATGGAGGAATTAGACGAAATTAAAGATGGGCTGAGAAATATGTAGTCTATCCTATAGAAAGTCTTGTGTCTAATAGAAAAAAAAAGTGAAGTCCTTAGCTTTAGTATTCTGAATTCTCCATAGATCGATTAAGTTGAGCTCAGTAATAAATTTATTCAATCATTTAGAGGATGGATTGGCTGTTGTATCAGATTGAGATTTATCTAAAGCAGGATTTATGACAGCATTAAAATGCTGTCATAAATCCAATGAGACCAATGCTAACCTATTATTATATATTTTGCATCGGATAAAAACAAATCTACCCTTCTCATCACTACCAAGGTGTTCAATCGTTAAATTTAACTTCCTGTTAACAAGGATAAGCACCCCCTTAGTTTTATTTTGAGCGCTAGAAAAAGCTGCTAATTTGTAATATTTATTCTGAAAACGTGCCACGTCAGATTGTTTTAAATGTGTCTCTTGAATTAGGGCACAGGAAATAGATTTACGGTGTAAATATTCTAACACACGGGTTCGTTAAATAGAAGTATAAATGTCTGTTGTAACAAATAAAAACAACAAAAACATGAACAACTGACAACCATAAACAAGGAACAACTCAGACCGCACATTACCGAGAACATAGGTCTGACTGAGCAACAAAAAATATTGAAGGTCTGTGACCGATCCACTCCAACGCAAGACATGTCTCCCGAAAGGCTCACACAGCCAAAAAAATGTTTTTTTTTCAATTAAACCTACTCTCCATTAGTCCCATCCAAAAAATAAAAAATGGGTGTTAGTCTTACCAGCAAAGAGATTGTTGTACCGGATAGATAGGGACAATATCCCAGTAGGAGAAAGGAGAGAAGAAAAAAGCAAAAGACAGGTTCAGGCTTTCATGTCCTTCCTGTCATCATCCCTTCCTGGGCATCTAGAACCATCAAGCCTCTCCCGTCAGTCCAGAGAGATAGTGGTCGCTGCTTTCCCGTTGCCTTCCCATAGAGCCACGGCATACGTCTTCTGCTGAGACAGGGAGCTGATAAAATCCTCTGCGTTCTGTGGAGAGTCGAAACTCATCTGTTCCCCTTTGTGTCGTAGTTTGATTACCGCCAGATATGTGAGGAAGGGCTGGAGACCAAGCGCTGTCATCTTCTTCAAAACCGGATTAAATGCCTTTCTCCTGATCGCTGTAGCTGGACTAAAGTCGGGAAAAAATAGCAGTGTGACGTTGCTCTGTGCACATTTCACCGGATAAGTCTGCCGAGCACCTTTCAGGATCTCTGATCTGAAGATGAGAATGCGTGGCTGATCGGAGCCCCTCCCTCCGTCATAGACGCGGTGCGCCCGATCAATCTCAATGTCACCGCCCCTCAAGGAAGGAATCCACTTGGAAAGATTAACTCTGAGGAAACCAGCCGTGTCGGATCCTTCAGCCGCCTCTGGCAGCCCCACCAGTCTTACGTTGTTCCGTCTGCACCTGTCTTCCATGTCTGTCATCTTCTCTGTGAGTCGCTCCAGCTGATTTCTTAAGTCCGTGACTGTCCTCTTATCTTCACGTGCATCTGCCTAAACAGAATCAATGTGGTCACGTGTCTGCTTCGCCGTGGTAACTATGGCCTCAAACTCCTCTCTTAGCTCTTTAACAGACTTGTTGTTTACTTGTATGTCTTCACGCAGTTCGCGCAATGCTGGAATCAGCACCGAGTCACGTGATCTCCTTAAAATCATGATATTAATCATATTATTACGTCCTCCTTTCTAGTCTTCATGTTGCAGGTGGATGCAAGCTACTCTGGTGCAGGTGCTGTGCTTGTGCAAGAAGATGCCCAAGGCATAGAGCACCCTGTATCCTACTTTTCACGCAAGTTTTCAAAATGCTGTACAGCCCACAATAAAGCTAAAACTTCCTTTTCAATAGTGCTATAGGACATCTGACATTTTGAAAACTTGCGTGAAAAGTAGGATTAGTTGGGGACTAATAGGCAGGGTGAACTCCATGGACTCTGGCTGTGTTGAGCTAGCCCATGCTGTAGCATATATTCAACCTCAGTCTTCATTATGTGTCTCTTCACTGGGTTAACTCTGTAGGAGTGTTGTTTAATCGGTTTGGCCGAACCCACGTCAATGTCGTGTTCAAGGATGGTGGTTCTCCCTGGAACATCAGAGAACAGGGATGGGAACTGATACATTAACTGGGTGATCTGGTCAACCTGCTCAGGTTCAAGATGAGAAAGAAAAGAGGTGAGGTCTTTTATCACAGCGGAGTTCAGAAACTTTATACCATCTTGCTTAATGGCTGGCATCAATATGGCCACCGGTGATGGTAAAGTTGCAGGAGTGCATGGGGAATCAAGCTTAGAATCTCGCACGAACTTCTTTAGCATGTTGACATGACATACTCTAGTCTTGCACCGTCTGTCAGGAGTGTTGATGATATAGTCTGTTTCACTGAGTTTCTCTTTCACAGTATAGGGACCACAGAACTTGGCATGCAGCGCTGAACCAGGCTCAGGCAAAAGAACAAGAACTTCATCATTGGGCTGGAAGCTGCGACGGACACTCTTCATATCATAGAGTTTCTTCATTTTAGACTGAGCAGCAGCTAAGTTCTCCCGGGCCAGCTCACGAGCTCTGTGTAGATGTTCTCGACAAGAGCTTACATAATCAAGAACAGGCACAGGCAGTGAATCTTTAGCTAAAAACTGCTCACTCAACACTTTGAGAGGTCCTCTTACACTGTGACAGAAGACGAGATCGGCAGGGCTGAATCCAAGTGACTCCTGTTCGACTTCGCGAACAGCAAACAACAGGAACGGCAAAAATTCTGCCCAATCTTTACCACTTGCTAAGCAATAAGTCCTCAACATCATCTTTAAGGTTTGGTGAAACCTTTCTACTGCCCCTTGAGACTGTGGGTGATAAGCACTTGAAAGTTCATGCTTGATTCCAAACTGCTTCAGGGTTTGCACGAACAGTTTTGAGGTAAAGTTTGTGCCTCGATCAGTCTGTATAACCTTTGGCAATCCAAAGACCGTACAGAATTTGATTAGCTCTCGAACAATAATAGGAGCTTTTATTGAGCGTAATGCTATCGCTTCAGGGAAACGGGTAAACATGCACATTATAGTTAGAATATACTCATGTCCTGATTTTGATTTGGGCAGGGGACCAACACAGTCTAGCAACAAACGTTCAAAAGGTTCTCTCATAACTGGAATCGGGCGTAAAGGGGCCACGGGCAGTTTCTGGTTAGGTTTACCAGCTATTTGGCAAAAAGTGCATGATTGGCAGAACTTAGAAACTGCAGACTTCAGTCCAGGCCAATAGAAATAGCGAGACACACGCTTAAATGTCTTCGTGACACCTAAATGCCCGGAGAGAGCATGGTCATGAGCGACCCTCAGAACTGGTTCCCTGTACTGCTGAGGCAGAACGATTTGGTGGACTTCACTAAGGGATGAACGAGCATTGGGTCTCCAACGGCGCATTAAAACGTCCCCTTCCCAAAAGTATTTAACTTTATCGGGCAACTTGTTTTTGAAATTTGCAACAGACTCAATACAGCAGGCCAGAGAGGAATCGGTTCTCTGGGCAGACATTAACTGGGCCCTGCCCATTTGAAGTACAGGCTGCAGCCCAGGAGCAGCAACTGTTTTATAGGGCTCTGCAGCATTCACTTTCACTGGCTGTGCATCACAAACATTAGTGTCAATTAAAAAAAACTCTCAGAGAGATCAATTACATCATCAAATTTCTTTCTCTGGGCACGCGTCACTGCGCACGCAGGGAAGGCAGCTGGAAAGTTTTGCACAGGCAATGAATAATCATCCTGATTTGGGTGACTGCTCACCAAAGGTCTAGGAAAAACATATTTTCCCGCAAGATCATTTCCTAAAATAAGATCAACGCCTTCAATGGGTAGTTGTGCACAAACTGCTAACATTACAGGACCTGTGATCAAGTCAGATCTAAGGTACAGATCATGTAATGGCAGGTTAAGGCATCCGCTGCCTATTCCACGCACTAAAACATTAGCTCCCGTGTAACCAGCAGCAGGAGGTAACACTTTCTCACAAATCAGCGATTGGACTGATCCAGTGTCTCTCAAAATCTTCACTGATTTTCCCACCTCGTCAAGTGAAAGAGACACCGTACCATCCAACAAGGAGTTAGGAGTCGTACCTTTATCAGAACCAATATTTTGAAAGTACATTACATTACACCGAGGATTATGAAACACATTTTTATGTGTCAGGACAAATTCGTCAGCCAACACCGCAGCGTCATTAACAGAGGTGACTTTTTGTTCATTCAGGTGAACTACCACACTTTCAGGTACGCAATTTTTCAACTCCTCAAGCAGAACTAGCTCTTGAAGTTGATCAAATGTGGCGACTCTATTAGAAAGGCACCACTTCTCAAAAAGTGTGCGCTTCTCTCGTGCGAACTCGACATAAGTCTGTTTGGCAGCTTTGGTATGGGAGCGAAATCGCTGTCTATATGCCTCAGGGACCAGCTCATATGCTCTTAATACCGCAGCTTTTACGGTGTCATAGTCAAGAGACTGTTCTAATGGTAAGGCAGAAGAGACATCTTGGGCTTTGCCAGAAAGACTGCATTGCAGCAGCAGGGCCCAGACGTCCTTAGGCCAGTGTAACTTCATGGCGATATGCTCAAATGTAATGAAGTAAGCATCTACCTCGCTTTCTCTGAACGGAGGAACCAATTTCAGATACCTGCTGACATCAAAATTCACACTAGCATCAGCTTCATGTGAATTCTGAGGTATTGCAGAAGCGGCGTTGAATGGAGAGCTAGCAGAAAGGCCTCGTGAACGGGGCAAAGGTACAGGCTTATTTTTCTCTTCCTTGCGTTCAAACTTTCGCAATCGAATATCACGATTGGTCTCTGCTTCTATAACACGTAGCTTAACAAGCAATGTGTCACGCTCTTGTCTCTTAATTTCAAGATCAAGCTCTTTCATCTTGATGGCTAATATTGGGTCAATAGAAGATTCTACAGCAGGGACGATGGGAAAGCCCCCATCCGACATTGCTCCACCTTCTACATCAGGCGAAACATCCTCCTCCCCTCCAGCAGAATATTCTGGAAGAATCCCCTTCTCTATGAGTGTATCATACAATGTTTGTTTAATAACTCATTTCGCCGCATCTCTAGACACATCAATATTAAAAAAGTCAGCAATCAACAATAGATCTACTTTCCTACAACGGTCAAAGGCTTCTGCAGTAGGAGAAAGAGTGAATGCAATTAAATCAAACTCCATCTTACCACAGCTTCCTCCTCCCCCTACAAAAACTGCCAAACAGCCTAAACAAAAAAAAACTAGTGGACGAGCCCCCAATTTGTTACGTCCTCCTTTCTAGTCTAGAGGTATGTGGAGGCGTAACAAAGAAAAAGAAAAAAAATGAATTAGCCAACTTAATATATCAAAGACAGATGAAGAGAACAACAAGGGGAACACTTCAATCCTCAGCCCCGGAGTGAAAACGCAACAATTCTTTAAAAGAACGGTCAATGCCATTTATTAAGTATGGAACATGGGTTGAAGCAGGAAACAGGGTTTTAATTAGAGTGAGTATAGCCTAAAATAACAAACAAAACACAGCTAACTAAGGATTCGAGGAGCTGACTAACCTATACACAAAACAAAGATGAAAACCAACAACATAAACTTCCCTCAGCTCCCTCTCTTAACAATAACCAGGAGAAAAGATATTCAGAAATAAACAAGGCACTCACTCCCAGATGGTTACTTAAGTAGCTATATACAAGTTTTCAGGTTTCAACAACAAAAGGAAAACTTCTAGTTATCCGCTCTAGTTAAATAGGATACTTAACACACACACACATAGCCTGCAGCCCCTTTTAGCTACCCACACAGACTAGGTAAGCTAGTTAGCAACACACATTTAGCAAATAGGAACAATCACAGTACCTTTTAGTGATTGCTTTGAACAAGTATTAACTTAGACATTATTTAAAAAAAAATATTATTTTAACTGAAGTATTTGTATCAATACCGTATGTGTGTGGGGGGGAGGAGGAGGCCCATCTTGCCACCTCATACATTTATAAGATTTTTAAACAAAATAAACAACTTGAATGATTTATTTTCACACAAAATCTGTTGCTCCATTAATGTTCAATACAACGTTTTTTTTTTTTTCTGCAATTATACATTTTAGGCGCAGTGAATAGCACATTTTGTTTCTTATTTCTTAAGGTGGGTCTTTAGCCCCATTGTATATATAAAAATCACCCAAGGGCAACAACAAAAAGGAATTAGTTTTCACAAACATTGTGAAGTCATAAAGTCATAAAGTTCAAATTCAAAGTATTTGTGTTTATGTATTCTAAACACTTAATGACATTGAGTGTAAAAATATGGACACAACAACAACAACAAAAACTTTCCATAGCTCTGTATGTAAACCAATCAGAACTGTATATTCCACATCTCATTATACTCCAGGCCACATTATATTATTAATGACCTGTCTGCTGTAACATAATAATAGAATAAACCATAAGAAATTAATTCTGCTGACGCATGGAAGAGCATCTACCCAGAATCATCCAAATATTCAACAACGGAGTGCTCATGTTTTTCAAGACTTTTGTAAAGTTTATCTTTCAGTTTAGGTGTTGTCAGAAACTCCAGAAGCTTTCTCATTTGTTCTTGTTTTGTTCCTGACGTTAAGATGATTCCGTATTTTTCTTCTCCAATCAGACGTTTCATGTCATCTGCAATGGGCTCCACCAGTGAGACTCTTCTGATCAACTCTGTCCTGTGCTTCTCCACAAACTCAGCACCTGGATGAACAAAATGTTGCCTCATCTTCATGAAAAGCCACTGAACAGTACTTCATGAAGAATCTGCATAAAAACAGCCTGATCTATTTTCATTATAAATTAAATTATTTTTACCTTCACCGTTTTTGCATCTTTTTTGTTTCTGTGCTGTGTCAGTCTCTGCAGACTGATGACCTGGTAAAGATGAAAAAAAGAATAATAATACAAATAATAATAATAATAATTAAAATTATTACATCTGCTAGGGGTAAGATGCAATAAAAATAATAAAGATTCTCATCAAACCGTCAGACCAGAAAAAAAAAATAATAAATTAAATTGAAGGTGTAAATGTATTTAAGAGATGAGGAGAAACAGTCACTGAGTGGTGCTGGGGTTCAGAGAGACCCAAGGCCAAAAACAACAAACAAAATCAGTCTAGAAAATAAATCAAAGTAATTAAACAAAAAATATAAAATAAAAATACAAAGATCCTTAACAAACTACTCTTAACAAAAACAGAGAAAACAGATTCAAACAAAAGGGCAGGTCTCTCCTACATTGACCACATAATAAGTATGAAACAACTTTAATAAACGCTAACAGGAGTCTTTGGCCTGGCAGCTGACGAAGAGTCTGGAACAGAGCCAGTGGTGCAATTCCCAGGGGGTCATGTCCCCCTTCAGCTTAATGCTTTATTTTTGACTCGTCATGAAAGTTCATCATTTGCATCTGTTTTTAAGTTTAAACAGAGCTACATTCGGTACTCGAGCACTGGTTTCTGTGCACACCCAGAGCGCACAGAGAGAGAGCTGCGTTTCAGACAGCGCACCATTACAGAACTGTTCACTTTTCATCTTATCGTGCTAAAACGGCCAAATACACACACAATTAAGTCAAAATGACAGTTTTGGTGAGTATCCGCGCCAACATGCAGCATAGCTTTCATTTTGTGTGAAAACAAGGAAGGAAGAATGCTGAAAGAATTAAATGAAAGAATGTATGAATGAATTAATTCAGAGGGAACCGACTGTCTTGAGAAAAGTTTCAGTGGCATTTTCTTTTCATCTTCTCACAGTGTAATGCCTCATAAAGCAGTGTTTCTAAGTGCAGCGCTTCTTTGTTAACAGCGTTTACCGTGGAATACCGTGGAAACTATTTCTGCTGTTCATAAGCACCACCTGCTGTCAGACAGTGGCGTTACATACATTTTCCTTCAGTCTGTCTGCCTTTTTGTTCAGACCAATGCGAAAATCCTATTGGATGTTTGTTGTAAATCTGAATTGGTATATTGTAAGTTAATGTGCATTCTAAAAATATCAACATTGTGGATAATAATGCTTAAAGAATTGATTTTTGGAGCAGATAAAATGCCTATAATTAAAAATGAGTTAAAGAGTGAAATGTAAAGTTTATCATTACATTAAACATATTTGAGCATGTAGTAGGCCTACATGCTAGTAGATAACATGTTGTGTTGTAGGCCTAAGTCACCACCCTAACCAATATTTTTTGTTTGTTTAAAAACTGGCCATCATTTTTAATATTGATTAAAACCGGCAGCCATATCACCCTGCAGCCCAAGACTGGTTGCCCACTGAAGCTAAGCAGGGCTGAGCCTGGTCAGTACCTGGATGGGAGACCTCCTGGGAAAACTAGGGTGCTGTTGGAAGAGGTGTTAGTGAGGCCAGCAGGGGGTGCTCACCCTGCAGTCTGTGTGGGTCCTAACGCCCCGGTGTAGTGACGGGGACACTATACTGTCAAAAGAGCACCGTCTTTCGGATGAGAAGTTAAACCGAGGTCCTGACTCTCTGTGGTCATTAAAAATCCCAGGATGTCTTTCGAAAAGAGTAGAGGTATGACCTCGGCATCCTGGCCAAATTTGCCCATTGGCCTCTGACCATCATGGCCTCCTAATCATCCCCATACACTGATTGGCTTCATCACTCTGTCTCCTCTCCACCAATAAGCTGGTGGTGGACGAGGAGACACCCACCTCACAATGTAGAGCGCTTTGAGTGCTTAGAAAAGCGCTATATAAATGTAATGAATTATTATTATTAATATTAATGTTTTAATGTTTATTTAAACAAAAATTGCACAGTGCTGCTAAATTTATTTGTTGTTTGTTGGTTTTTGACTTAAAACTCATGATTTCATTGTGTATGAGTAGCTACTTTTTTTCTTACTTCTTACACAAAAAAAGTGCAAAATCTCTTGATTATTTGATATTTTATAATAGTGGTTTTATAATTCCAAAACATAAAGCAAAAAAATAGAGATAGATGACTAATGAGCCAATAAGTGCTCCTCTGATGCCATCTACTGGTTACAGTGGTATTTGAAGATTTGAAGATGTTTACCTCAAAGTATATCTTGGTAATCCCTATAAAAATAACATTTAAACCAGATCATTTTTACAGTTTTAAAGTACTGGAAATAATTGTGTGAAATGTTTGAAAGTTATTGAAAAGTGCTTGAATGTATCTCTCAAAAGGTTGTACAAACCCTGAAATAAATAATATAATAACATTTGACTATTTCTGCCACAACATCATGGTTATATTTAGCATTACTACTTTGTTTTTTTGTATACATCAGCACTGTTTGATCTGTTTATAATAGGGGTTGAAGGACTTCAGATTTTTTAAAGTCGACTTTTATGTGATGAAAGTCGAGTCGAAGTCGACTAGTCGCTGATGACGTCATTAATGAACAAATAAGTCTGGAGCTGTGATAAACACCTTGTGCACAGCTATGGCATATGACACAGCACTACCCACATATTGCTCCTATCAATCAATCAATCAATCAATCAATCAATCAATCAATCAAACTTTATTTATAAAGCACTTTAAAAACACCGAAGTGGACCAAAGTGCTGTACAGAAAAATAAAACTCGTACAACACATAGAAATAAAATACAATTAAAACAACATTAAAAGACCATAAAAAAAAAAAAAAAAAATCAATATCAGGTGTCAAAGGCCAAGGAAAAAATATGTTTTAAGAGACGATTGAAATAAAGACAATGAAGAGGCCTGCCTAATGGCAGAGGCAAATCATTCTATAATTTAGGAGCTGCCACAGCAAAGGCACGTCCCCTCTAAGCTTACGCTTTGTTTTTGGCACATTCAGGAACAGCTGATCAGCTGACCTGAGAGCACGGATGGGCATGTAAGGGTGTAGCAGCTCAGAAATGTAAGGTTGGGCAAGCCCATTAATGGATTTAAAAACAAATAGAATAATTTTAAATTGAATCCTATAATGTACAGGCAGCCAGTGAAGTGAAGCTAAATTGGGGGAAATATGCTCATATTTACGTGTTCCAGTTAAAAGACGCAATCATCATCCCTTCCTGGGCATCTAGACTGCAAATGAGCAACAGAGGACCCACTATCCCCCACATACAATGCATTACAGTAATCTAGCCAAGTGGTTACAAAGGCATGGTTTACTGTCTTAAAGTGATGCCTTGGAAGATATGGCTTTATTTTGGCCAGATGCTTCAGTTGGCAAAAAACTTGATTTAAACACTGCCCTGATCTGACTGTCGAACTTAAGATCTGAGTAAATTTTCACCCTCTATAGGACCAGCGACTAGTCGATTAGTCGGTGCAACCCATAGTTTATAACAGAGAATTCTGTGCAGAATTCTAACACTTCTTCCTGGATGTTGCAGCACTGTTCAGTAACAAGAGTAAACATTGGTTCCTGAGTAAACCTGTTATGAGCTCGGACCAGTTTGCTTGTGCTGCTCTCAAGTATTGGTCCGAGCTGATAAACTGTGCAGCTTAAATGAGTAGCGTGGTCTCGTTACTCTGGGCCCCTGTCATTTTTGACACTGGACCACAAAACCAGTCTTAAGTAACACAGGTATATTTGTAGCAATAGCCAAAAATACATTGTATGGGTCACAATTATCGATTTTTCTTTTATGCCAAACATCATTAGGATATTAAGTAAAGATCATGTTCCATGAAGATATTTTGTAAATTTCCTACCGTAAATCTACAAAACTTATTTTTTGATTAGTAATATGCATTGCTAAGAACTTAATTTGAACAAATTTCAAGGTGATTTTCTGTTTTTGCACCCTCAGATTCCAAATTTTCAAACAGCTGTATCTCAGCCAAATATTGTCCTATCATAACAAACATCAATGGACATCTTATTTATTCATCTCTCAGATTAATATTTATTTTTATTTTTTTTTATTTACCCATATGACTTGTTTTGTGGTCCAGGGTCACATTTATTAAACTGCACTGTTGCATGAGTCGAAAACTATTAAAACAATACAGTTTTTCCTTAAATTATGTTAAAGCTGCAGTTCGTAACTTTTTTAGGTTAAAAATTATCTGCAATCAATATCTGAGCAAGTACATAACCAGCCAGTGTTCAAAACTATCTCCTTACTTTAGCCCGATTCACAACAGTTATCTTATAATAATGTTTTCTAATTTGAGTGGTACGCGTAGGTTTTCGCAGGAAATTCGAGCATGCTGCTGCGTCATTACATCCCGTCTGTAAACATGAAGAAGTCTTCCCGGCTAGTAGACTATATCACAGGTGAGGATCCTGCAGGTGACGCATCATTTATAGCCTTTTCTCACAGCAGCTTGAATAATTAAACTATCATTTTGATAGCGGATTGTGATCCAGAAATGATTATATGTTTATGAAAATTAAATTATATTCCAGTTTTAAACTGCTGATGCTTCTGATTACAGATAGCCTGAGATTACTCAAGATTTGTATTCTAAAGAAAACCATTTCGAAGGGAGCATAGTTTGCTTTTGGGGTTAAAATAAATTCGAGTGGCATGACAATTAGATTAGACAGTACAGAAATTGAAATCTACATGTTAATACACACTATACTCTTAGTCACGCAATGCTGATGTTGTTAACATTAATAATTTGAGAATAAATTATAATAATAATTTGCACAGTTTGATGTGATATGAGCTAACTGATCTTTAGATTAAATCACAATTGGTAGCACGATTTATGGTAATGCTTTTTTCCTCAGTTGGTCAGAACAAACGTGGCAGACTTGTTACTTGTTCAGATGACAATATACGGTGAAAATTCTGATTTGGGTCATATATTCCAAGACATAGGCGAGAATCTGTGATTACTAAGTGTTTGACTCACACCGGTGCATGACTAACAGCTACACATTCACCTCAAAACATTAGATTCATCCTTGCTGAAGCCATGCCAGAGTACAGCCCACGTAATAAAGATAATTCCGCACCTGGCTGCAATACTGGGTTTTCAACAGAGATGGCGAAAAAGAGGCAAAACTTACGGACTGCAGCTGTAATAATAATTTCTTGAAAATATGATTTATTTGTGCTGTTTTCATTTGAATAATTCACTGCATATTAAAGAGGTACTAAAACTGACTATAACCCAACACTCACCTCTCAGAGTAGAAAAGCGCTCCTGAAAAGTGCTACTGGGCCGAAATCGCATCAGGTCACTTCCGGGTGGCACAAGAGGCGCTTCAAAACGAGCACGAGCTGAGTGTTCCATAGCCTCTAACATGTGGCGCCACCATTGCAAAATCAGCGTCGATTTATTCACTGAAAAGACACAAAGCAAATAGGAAGAATGTACAAATAACAAAATACAACAACAACTCATAACATAACAAAATTATTGTCCAGGATTTTGGAATTACATAAGAAAGTGTAGGCTGCACATTCATAAACTGCATATTGAAATGTATATGTAGGCATATGTTACGCAGAAGTACAGCAGTTTTGGCCAAATTCTAGGAAACCATTTAATTTTTCCTTCATCAGGAAAGCAATACCATAATGCCCCACAAGTGCAAAAAACAAGATGGCAGACAGTGCATTTAATATTAGGAAAAATTTAAATTACATATAGAGGCTAAATACACAAAAAATAATAAAACTTTGTAGAACATTTACCGGTCACTGAATTAAATTGTCATCAACACTTACTTTTTTTCTGCCTCCAGTGAGCTGAAATGAAGCCAAAAACACCAAAATCAATTAACTGCATTAAATATTATTCTAACTGCAGAATAACAGAAAAACGCTTTCTTGAATTTATAGCATGTACAGGTATATGTGTATTATTGTTTATAGATTGTGCAGATCTGTATGATTCAAGAAATTGTACTGCTACTTACATACTGAACTGTTTACTTTGAGTTCATCTGAAAGAACACAGACAAAATATTAAAATATAAAAGATAAAGATCTGATCTGCAGAGAGTTTTGCAAGTTCTTGTGGGTTGTTTACCTGGTTGTATATTGACATCCCATATTTTTTGGCCCTCTTTTGTCATTATACAGAGGTCAATACATTCCTTCTCATCTTTAATGTGTACATCAAAGAAGTTGGTCTTGTTGGGTGTCAATTTTAAACTCTGGCAAGAAGCAAATTGAAATATTTTAGAAAGAGACAGCATGTAAGTCTGGATTATTTTCTAGTCACAAAAAAAAGTGAAGGCAAACTTTTTGCAAGTACCGAAGGTTTGATTTTGGTGTCACAAGATGTCTTCAGGGTGTAATAGTCATTCATTTTAAGGGCTTCATCTGGAGTTGGTTTTAAAATCTCCATATTATTTTGCTCCTTCTCCTCCACATCCTAACAGTGTTATACATAATTATTTGTCACTTAAACATGTACTTATAGAAGTAGTGTTACATTTGATTTCTGCAAATGCAAAAATATAAATCTACTCATATTGTCCATACAATTAGCTATATTCCAAATCCTCTTCATCTTTCAAATCTCAAATACTGAAACATGTTGAGTGGTATTAATAGCTTATAATCATAAAGGTTCATACATGTATCATACACATTCCAGATTTATTCATGTCATTATTTATTTAGCTTTGCAAGTTAATGAATGGCTTCACAAGACTAAAGAATTAAGCACCCTTTTTGTCTTGTTTGCTTTTGTTGTGTATAAAAGAGGGGCTTGAGGGAACGTATAATGGGGAAATTGTCATTAGCCCTTCAGAAGAGTTTGGTTATTGTCACTTTCGGAAAAAAAACAAACAATAAATGGCTGATTATGTTCTACAATTGTAAGTAAATAAATGCCAAAATACATGGTCATATTGTGCATAAAATTTATATTAGATTTTACCTTCTTAAGTTTTTTATCCTTTAAAATCAGGTACACATGAAGGTTGAGGGGAGTTGTTCTGTTGCAATAAATCAAAGTTTCACAGTAGAATTTCATGCTGAGGTATTGTTGCACCTCTACAACAATTGCCAAGAATGAGAAGGTGGGATTGACAAGCTTGGCATGGCATCCGCTTAATTCACAGCTTTCCACTGAAAAAGTACCATCCTTCACATGAAGAACTTTCACTGCATCATCCGAGGAAGTTTCAGAATCTGTGGACAGTAATGTTGGTTTAAGTAACACATTCTTCAAGAACGAGAGCTCATAGTTCTGGCTTGAAAGGTTTACACGTATGGAGAGAACATGTTGAAATGACTGGATCTGGAGTGAGATATGCAGTACCACCGCTCCCTATATGCAGAGTATGCAGTTTGCATAGGACACCAACTCCCAGGGGGGCACCATCCCAGTTGCTCAAAAAAATGTTGTTCTATATTAATATTAAAATGAGCATATACGTATACATAAATAAAAATCTAAACATGAAAATATATACTGTATATATATATATATAATATTATAAAAAATGCATTTTACAGTGAACGCAGTAGGCTATAAGCACACGTGACGCGCAATTCCTGCATCCACTCCCGCTACCGCTCGCACCTCATGTTTCCGGCTGAATGTAATTGATCGTAACTGATGGACAACTATACTCGTGACAAGACATCAGCAATACGGCGCCGAGAAAAATGAAGCCTGTGCATCACTTTCAGGTACATTCATAACCTTGTGAAACTTTTTGGGTTGTTGACGTTAATGTTGGTAATAGGCTAATTTAACCACCAAAAACACGTCTATTCTCTTTCCATGTTCCCTTACGGAAATTAGCCATGGTTTTACTACGAATAAAACCAAAAATCATGGTTCCCATTCAGGAACTCGAGTTGCGTGGGAAACGCTATGGGAACGCCTTCAGCGTGATCACATGTGTAATCAGTCAATGGAAGGGCGAGACGTCACGGGCGGGGTGACGTAACGACCAGGAAGCTTAAAAGCACATGCGGTGGAACCGGCGTCAGCATTCTGTCATTCAGCAAGTGCTCTGTGTGTGTGTCAGTCACTCTGGTTGTTGTGAGTCTTATTTGGTGTTGTCTGTCTGATAAGTTATGTCCAAGGCCAAAGATAAGACAAAGCATAAGGGCAATAGCAGATCGCATTTCAGACTGTTTCAGACTTGACGCTTCACCTCTCTTCCTCCGAGGAGGTGGATGTGGTGAGCGTTGATGAGGATTTTTCCCCTCGATCGCCCCGATATGAGGAGCTTTTGGAGGTGGTGACTCGTGCTGTGGCCAAGTTGAACATCGAGTGGCCTGCCGAGAAACAGTCCGAGCAGTCCGAGTGTTGAGATTGTGGGCCAGGCCATTCTTGGACCGGCTCTTCATCCCCGCGTCCGATTATTATGGCAATGTGGCAGGGTTGAACGAGCGCGGTTACAGAGTGATGCCCCGGGAAGGCTCTGGCACTGCCCACCAAGCCACTCCGCACTACATCCACGCTGGTGAGCAATGGGTATGCGGCAGCAGGTCAGGCTGGTGCGTGTCTGCACACAATGGCTGTGTTACAGGCATACCAAGCCGACCTGCTGAAGGAGTTAGTTGATGGCGAGGAGATAAAGGCTGAAAATATTTCAGAGCTTAGGTGGACCGCTGATCGCGGAAAAGGCTATCGTATTCAATTCGGCACTCAACCGCCGCGCTACAGCAGGGCCATTCCTACTCTGGTCGGCCCCGAGCAGGCTCTGGTTATGGAACAAGAAGTAGACACTCTGTTAAGGAAGGAGGCCATCGAAGGTGGTCCCTCCTCACGAGAGAGAGTCCGGATTTTACAGCAGGTACTTCATAGTTCCAAACAAGGATGGAGGGTTGCGTCCCATTTTAGATCTGCGTCAACTGAACCGCTAAGTCATGCGACTGAAGTTCAAGATGTTCACACTCAAACAGGTTGTGTTTTAGATCAGGTCCGAGGACTGGTTTGTCACAATAGATCTAAAGGACGCATACTTCCATGTCTCCATCCTTCCCCAACATAGGAAGTTCCTGAGGTTTGCTTTCGGGGGCGAAGCATACCAATATCGAGTTCTTCCCTTCGGCCTAGCACTCTCGCCCCGCACTTTCACGAAGTGTGTGGATGCTGCACTGGCCCCTTTACGGCTCCAAGGAATCCTCATACTGAATTACATCGACGATTGGTTGAGTTTAGCTCACTCAGAGCAGATGGCGGCTCGACATCGAGATGTTGTTTCTCCATTACAGAGAACCACTTATATGAGTGTGGTGTGGGATGCGACCACGATGCAGGCATGTCCGTCCCCTGCTCGTATCGAGTCGAACCTCATGAGAGTCAGGAGAGTAAAAGAGGACCAGTCACTCACTGTCAAGCAGTTTCAGAGACTGCTGGGCCTGATGGCAGCTGTGTCCAACGTGATACCTTTTGGCCTGCTGTACATGAGACCCCTATAGTGGCCTACAGACGATGCATACGTGCCTTAGACATGTGGAGGAAACCTTGGTTCTTGTCTCAGGGCCCGGTGCTGGGAGCTCCTTGTCGCCATGTAACGTTAGCGACGGACGCGGCCCTCACCAGTTGGGGAGCGGTCATGAATGGCCACCCTGCCCGTGGTCACCATCTGACATGACACATCAATTGGCTGGAGATGCTGGCCGTGTTTTGAGCATTGAAACACTTTCTCCCAGACATAAGAGGTCGCCATGTGTTGGTGCGCACCGACAGCACATCGGTGGTCTCTTATACCAACCACCAGGGAGGTCTGTACTCTGTATCTTTAGAATGTATATATAAATATACATACATGCATGTACAAATTTTAGAAAAATATATTATGTTTATATATTAAATATAGTTACATATAATATAAATTATATGAATATAACTATATACATGTCAATGTTTAAAAAATATATATATAGTATGTGTATGTATTTGTATATACATAATAAATATACACAGCACACACACATATATTATGTAAACAAAAACTTTTATTTTGGATGTGATTACTCGTTTGACAGCACAATTACAAATGCCTGCAATGGGAGCCAAAGGTCTGGTAATTGCTGCTGTTGCACTTACAGGACGATCAAGTCCTTTAATATTGACTAAACATTTAGGCTAATTCAAATATCCACTTAATCTTTAATTTTTTCAACAAAAACACGTGGACATCACAACCCTTACAAAAATTAACCATGGTTTTATTTTTAATTTTTTTTCTCTTTATTTTTATTATGAAAACAAATGCTATTATTTGTACATAAACTGTATTTTTACGTTTTAAACACTCAGGCAATACTAATAAGGCAAAGGCAATAATGTTTAGTTGTCTCTGAGTCACATTTGATTCATTAACCACGGTTGTATTGTAATAAAACGGCTTAATTTTCTTTTGCGTGATTTCTGGATGCTTGAGACTATAAAATCAATCAGACAACTGTATTAATAATAGCCATAGGTAACTGTCTAGAGCTACAATTGTAATTTGTAAATAATACAATTGAATTACTTATATTTTAATTCTTTATTTCTAAAACTTTTATTTTAAACCCCTATAGTAGCTGTTTTTTTATTTATTTTTGTATCCATAATATTTGGGGGAGGAGGCACAACAATACAATTCTGCTTAGGGCACCCATTTGGCCAGCAGCGGCCCTGAAGATGTGCCTTACCTGCACAGACAAAGTGAGGTAGCTGAATTTCCTCCAGTGTGCCAGAGGTTACAGTGATGTCCATCAAAGGTCCACATGGCTTGTAGTTCTTCAAAATATCTTTACTAAGTGATTTCCAGTCAACAAACTGATACTCCAAACTGACATCACTGTCAGACTGCCAGCGGAGGCCAGTCTCTGAACATTCATGCTGCCCTTCAGAGGAGCTGATACTGAAAAAAACAAATATAACACTGATAAAGATGCTCTCAAAATATGTAATATTATATATGCATTGTTACAAGTACAACCCGAATTCAGGAAATGTTGGGACATTTTTTGAATTTGAATAAAATTAAAACTAAAAGACTTTCAAATCACATGAGCCAATATTTTATTCACAATAGAACATAGAGAACATACATGTTCCACATGTTGTATCCACTAAATGAGCTAATTTCAAATTTGATGCCTGCTACAGGTCTCAAAAAAATTGCCACGAGGGCAACAAAGGGCCAAAAAGCAAGACATTTTGAAAAGATTCAGCTGGGAGAACATCTAGCAACTAATTAAGTTAATTGACATCAGGTCTGTAACATGATTAGCTATAAAAGGGATGTGTTAGAGAGGCAGAGTCTCTCAGAAGTAAAGATGGGCAGAGGCTCTCCAATCTGTGAAAGAGTGCATAAAAAGATTGTGGAATACTTTAAAAACAACGTTCCCAATGTCAAATTGCAAAGACTTTGCAAATCTCATCATCTACAGTGCATAACATCATCAAAAGATTCAGAGAAACTGGTGAAATCTCTGTGCGTAAGGGACAAGGCAGAAGACCTTTGTTGGATACCCATGGTGTTCGGGCCCTCAGACGACACTGCATCACTCATCAGCATGATTCTGGCATTGACATTACTACATGGGCCCAGGAATAATTCAAGAAACCACTGTCGGTAAACACAATCTGCCGTGCCTTCTGCAGATTCCAACTAAAGCTGCATCATCCAAAAAGGAAGCCATATGTGAACATGGTCCAGAAGTGCCGTCGTGTCCTGTGGGCCAAGACTCATTTAAAATGGACTGTTTCAAAGTGGAAAAGTCTTCTATGGTCAGACGAGTTCAAATTTGACATTCTTGTTGGAAATCACAGATGCCGTGTCCTCCAGGCTAAAGAGAAGGGAGACCTTCCAGCGTGTCATCAGTGTTTAGTTCAAAAGCCAGCATCTCTGATAGTATGGGGGTGCATAAGTGCATACGGTATGGGCAGCTTGCATGTTTTGGAAGGTACAATGAATGCTGAAAAGTATAAAGGTTTTAGAGCAACATATGCTCCCCTCCAGATGACGTCTATTTCATGGAAGACCTTGTGTATTTCAGCAGGACTATGCAAAACCACATACTGCAGCTATTACAACAGCATGGCTTCGTAGTAGAAGAGTCCGGGTGCTGAATTGGCCTGCCTGCAGTCCAGATCTTTCTCCTATAGAGAACATTTGGTGCATCATTAAACAACAAATACATCGAAGCTTACCACAAACTCTTCAGCAGTTGGAAACCTATATCAGGCAAGAATGGGACCAAATTCCAACACCAAAACTCCAGAAACTCATAACCTTGATGCCCAGACATCTTTAAACTGTTTCAAAAAGAAGAGGAGATGCTACACCATGGTAAACATGCCCCCGTTCCAACTATTTTGAGACCTGTAGCAGGCATCAAATTTCTTAACAACCTGGAGCTCAACACGCTCAAAACAGTGGAGAGGATCATGGACTTCAGGAGAAACCCCCCTGCTCTCCCCCACTCACCATCATGGACAGCACTGTAACAACAGTGGAGTCATTCAGATTTCTGGGAACCACCATCTCTCAAGATCTGAATTGGGATACTCACATCGGCTCCATTGCAAGAAAGGCCCAACCAAGGCTATATTTCCTTCGCCAGCTGAGGAAATTCAACCTGCCACAGGAGCTGCTGATACAGTTCTACTCAGTCATCATCGAGTCGGTTCTGTGCACATAAACAACTGTCTGGTTTGGTTCAGCTACAAAATCAGAATGGTTCGGACTGCTGAAAGGATTATTGGTGCTCCCCTGCCCACCCTCCAAGAACTGTATATATCCAGAATGAGGAAAAGGGCTCAGAAAATCACTCTGGATGCCTCACATCCAAGCCATCCCCTTTTTGAACTTTTGCCATCTGGCTGGCGCTTCAGAGCTGCAAATACCAGGACAGCCAGCCACAAGAACATTTTCTTCCCCCAGGCAATCTACCTTATGAAAAGTTAAATGTTCCCCCCATTGTGCAATAACCTTCTATTTATCTGTTACCACCTACATCTTAGTACATCCCTGGATCTCACTCTATTCTATCCCTATTCTATAATCTATAGCACAACTGTACATACAATTCTTTATTTTTTTCAATGTTAATTTGTTTTTGTCTACAACCCGATTCCAAAAAAGTTGGGACACTGTACAAATTGTGAATAAAAAAGGAATGCAATAATTTACAAATCGCATAAACTTATATGTTATTCACAATAGAATATGGATAACATATCAAATGTTGAAAGTGAGACATTTTGAAATGTCATGCCAATATTGGCTCATTTTGGATTTCATGAGAGCTACACATTCCAAAAAAGTTGGGACAGGTAGCAATAAGAGGCTGGAAAAGTTAAATGTACATATAAGGAACAGCTGGAGGACCAATTTGCAACTTATTAGGTCAATTGGCAACATGATTGGGTATAAAAAAGCCTCTCAGAGTGGCAGTGTCTCTCAGAAGTCAAGATGGGAGAGGATCACCAATTCCCCCAATGCTGCGGCGAAAAATAGTGGAGCAATATCAGAAAGGAGTTTCTCAGAGAAAAATTGCAAAGAGTTTGAAGTTATCATCATCTACAGTGCATAATATCATCCAAAGATTCAGAGAATCTGGAACAATCTCTGTGCGTAAGGGTCAAGGCCGGAAAACCATACTGGATGCCCGTGATCTTCGGGCCCTTAGACGGCACTGCATCACATACAGGAATGCTACTGTAATGAAAATTACAACATGGCTCAGGAAAACTTCCAGAAAACATTGTCGGTGAACACAATCCACCGGCCATT
>CM041795.1:58757370-58837370 GCA_023376895.1 Aspiorhynchus laticeps
ATTATCAAAAATGGTAATATAATAAAGTCCTTTCATGTCACCATTTCGCCAACCTACACTTCACATAACAGGCCTGTAGGTGGCACTTGGGCTTCATGAACTATAGGAGTTTCATTGGTGTAGGATATCATACATAAATATAAGTGAATTCAATAGCCTACTGATTACCTTTTTTTGTGCAGTGCTTTTGTAGTCATTCAGCATCTATTTTCTCAGCGATGTAATTTGATTTATAAAATGAGACAAACCGCAGATCCAGATCACTCCACAAATAAGCTCGTCTGTCCATGTCATTTTCTACTGATTTATGAATAAGAACGGAGAATAACTGCTCCACTTCACATTATTGTCCAATGAAATTTGAACTTGAGCCAGATCATGATTGGTTGGTGTATTATAAATGACAAACGATGAATTATAATTATTTATAATTATTTTAGAATATTATAATATTCTAAAATATATAATATATGGATTTTTAATTAAATCGACACACTAGCTTTGATTATTGATGAAAAAAAGTTTAAAATATTGTTTGGTTTATTTTTTTCCTTCCGTCGACCAACTCACTGAAATAACTATAGGATATTAGGCTATGGCTCGAGAGCCTATGGTTTCTGAACAGACTGAATATCAGTCAGTCAAGCAAAGCGTACGCAACCCATAGCAACACTCTCTGCACGTCCCTGGGTGCCACGGAACACGCGCTATTTTACGGATTAAAAATAAAAGAGTAATAAAATATAAGGTAAGGTAGTAAATAAGTGTAGAATAGCACTGTCTGTTTGCTTATGTGCATCAATCCGAGCGTAAACGGGCAGGGATGTTCAGGCAGGTGAAAAGCGTTTGGTTAATGGTGAATATTGACCTATTGTGCGTCCCGTTGCCGAGCCCCGCCTCGATGTAATGATTGACAGCTAGGGGGCGTGCTCCGCTCGGAATGCATTTTCAAATCCACAATGACTTAAACTATATTCATCGCGGGGTATTTAATGAAAATGCAATTGAAACGTCATATATGTAAGTGTCAATGCATTTAAGAAAAAGAAAAGACATTTAAATCACCGTTTTGCTGCACCATTGGCTCAGAATGCATTTTGAAACTCTCATTGAATTTTGCTACAATTATCCCGCGGTCTCAGATGAAAATGCAATCCCAAGTGTCCTACCCCTGAGTCTAAATGCATTTAGGAAAAACAGCATTTAAATGATCATTTTGCTACAGTTTTTGCTTGGACATGTTAAACATATCTAATCAATTTGGGTAATACATTTTCATTTTCATTTTGCAACTTATAAAGCTTTAAAATATGTTTTTAATATGCATATTAAAACTAGTGTAGAAAATGGCAAACTTAAATTATATAATTGAATTTTCATTTTCATTTTGCACTAAATGTTGCACATATGTATGGGACAATGTAAATTTAAATACAGAAATACATTGCCATTTTACATATTGCATTGACATTTTGCATATTACATTGCAAATTGAATTTTGCTACACATATGCTTCCATAGAAAAGTACCTGCGTGCGACTATCAAAAAATATTTAGGAACTGGAGTACCTGTGCGACTAACCCGATCAGCATAGGCTATTTGTATTTGAGCTGAGGAGCTTATTTCTACTTGTGTGTTTTTGCAGCGTTGAGTAATGTATCGCAGCCGTATGTTGATTCCTTGCAATGTTAATCAGAATCCACTCACTGGAGTTTTGTTCATTGCTGAGCGGACTGCGTTCATGTTCCCGGCCTCATCTGCTTGCCTGTGTAAACTATGCATCATTAATGTGGTGATTACTGAATTTGATCTTTTAATATTACTGTTTTAGATATATTAAGGCACTTTTAAGTGTTTTTACAACGTTTGTCGCACTGTTTATGATTGAAATATTGTCGCGGGTGCTTAATATGGATTGCAAATGGCCAAAACGTGCATTTTGTTCAGAAATACATTTGTTTTATTCTTTTGAGAGGTGATCTAAATATTTGCGGCTGGGAAACAGATAACAAATTGACACGCTTGTGCTGCAATTCTATGGATGTTTTGCCCTCCAAGTCTTCGATCCGGTCACGTGACTGAAAACTATCAATAGGCTACTCGAAGCCGGATGGCCTCTCGCGCAGAAAGTCGGCCTCATAGAAGTACTAACTTACGAGTCACGACGTGCAAGAACCAGCTATTGCTGTAGCCAAAGCTAGCTAAGCTGAATAAAAAAGAATTGTGAAGACAGTAAACACATGATTGTGACAATATATGATTTATGTGTGTTTTTCAAGTCATCTCCAGGTAATAAAAAAGCATCTGATTCTGATAGCATTTATTACACTTGGCAATAGATAGGCTACTAAAATATATATTCTGCCTTATTCTGTGATAAAAAATGGGGAAAAAATGTAGTAGCCTATATAGGCTAAACAAATAATAAAATTGTCATTAGGAAAATACAGGAAAAATATGATAAATTATTGGTTATTGTCGCAGTGTATTTGATTTCTCAGCCAATTAAAAGCAAGAGGTAATAATTAATAAATAGTAATAAAACCTGTCAATTAGACAAAAAAGTTATTATATTTGACATTTCTGTCCCCCTCACTTCTGAACTGATTGAGAATCACAATGTTTTGTTTGTTTCAAATATAGATCACAATTCTCCCACAATTCTGAACAGACAACTAAACAAAATAGCATGTAGTTTACAAGAGGTTCTGACAAAATGTCAGTTGCTGCAGTCTATTTATATGTATTTATTTATTTTAATTATTTATTGCAAAATCTGCACCTCTTCTGTGGATAATATTATTTTCATAATGATCCTTACTCAAGCAGCAGAAGTTAAGTGACAGTGTGCAAATATTACAATAGTGAACTAAATATGCAAGACTAGTTTACATGTCACTGTTTGACACAGGTCGTTCATCCTTTGCCGGGCCTTTTAAAAAAAAAATTGGGGGCATAAATTAAGAGTATACCCACTTCTCCGGGCACCACTACACCACTGCATGCTTGCCGCCATCTGCTGACAGTTTTATTTTTAAAGTGTCACTTCAGTTATTTAAATAATTTCAATCAAGCAATAGTTCTGTATTCAAAATTTTATATTTCAAACATTAATCTCACAACATTGTTATGAATTATGAACACTTCAAATGTGGTCACCAGTGGTGGTCAGTAACGAAGTAAAACTAATTTGTTACTGTACTTAAGTACATTTTTCAAGTATCTGTACTTTACTGGAGTAGTTTTATTTTGAGTAACTTTTACTTTTACTTCACTACATTTCATAAAACATATCTTTACTCCTTATAATACAGCACGTGCTCCGAGACGCAGAAGCTGTGTCTGATTCATGAACAAACTGATGCTTTTCACTGAACGTGTTAAATCGGTTTGCAAATCGCACCAAACGATTCATTCACAAATTGCAATTATCCGATTGCAGCTGTTCTCGAGTCGACAACTCACTGATTCAAATGATCCGTTTAGAGCGAGTCTCCAGTGAAATGAACTCACAAGTAAAGAACCGGGGCCGGATTCACGAAACATTCTAAAGAAGAAATTTCTTCTTAACTGCCATTTTCTTCTTATTTTTTAACTTAAGAAAAAAGCTAAGAATATTTTGTATTCCCAAACATTCTTCTTAAGAATATTCTTATCTTTTTTCTTAAGATTGTTCTTAAGACAAAAAATAAGAAGAATTCAAATTCTTGAAAAGAATCTTCTTAAAAATCATCCTAAATAAATTCTTAAATTTAGGACAGCCCCAGATTTGTCTTAAATCCAAAACAGTAAGAATTATTTAATGAATTTATTGGGTTATTTCAAATTAATTGTTATATTTAAGCATTACAACAACATTAGCTACATATAGCCTAATACATAGTAGGACAATTAATAGGGATGTGCGCGAGTTTTCTGAAGTGACAGCGATGACTGATAATGTAAACAATGATCGGTTATGATTAGCCTATGTGTGACGCTACTTTGTGCTGACTTCAAAACTCAGTAGCAACTCTACAAAAACGAGTCAGATACGGAGCTTTTAAATACAACATAATCGTTGGCAGTATGCAGCGCATATGAATGTGCCGACACACAGGACGTGTTAGCTAGCAGTGCGGACACATACCGGAAGCGTTCACTCGGATGAGAGCGCAATATCACTGCAGAAAAATTGCCAGATCGCTGCAGCTTGAGACAGGCTGTTCAAAAACACGCCGCATTAAAAACGTAAGCCCCAGTCAAAGTCGCAACAAAAAAGAGTGTGCGTGCTTACTATGATTATTAGGGTAATCTGCAGGAAGCGCAAAAAGACAATAAAGTGCGAGTTTATCAGTGCGTCATGTATTCACTCAGATAAAGACGGTCATTTTCTTCTTAAGAAAAAAAATAAGATGTTCTTAAGAATATATTTGAGAACGTGTTAAGAATTTTTCAAGAATTGCACTTAAGAACATTCTTACGAACTTCGTATAATTTATCTTAAGAAATTTCTTAACTTATTTCTTAAGAAGATTTTGTGTTGTGAGCGCGCGCGCGCGACTGATGCGAGTAGCCCCAGAGTGCACCCTGGACGATCGGGCAGGGCGACACATTAAGGTGGGGCGACACGTGTCACTCCGCCCACCCCCAATTTCATTGGTTTATGATACAGCAGAGCTTATTGGTGTAGACGTTTGCATTCTTTTATATACATTTTTAGGAATGATCTACGCTGTTTGGCTGTACTACATAAATATTAAGTGCTAACAACAGAGATTTTAGTTAGAATCAATTAGCAAATGTTTATTTTTTCTTATGATGAATAGATTAAGTTCCTATCAAATCTTGGTGGCGGCATCTCCGAGTACTTCGGGCAGAATAGAGCTGTGAAATATGAGCGGCTCACAAATTAAGTCTGGGGAACAAATTCTTAATTCGTGGCCATGATAAAGCCTAGTCCAATCAATGCTATAAATAGCCTCACCTATGATAAATATTAATTATGTTTCTGTATGATGAACGTAAATATATTTAGTGGTCCTCAACAGGTGGGTTACACGTTAAATGAAGTCAGATATTATTGCACTTTTCACAGTAGCCTACACGAAGCAGACATACTAAACATTGAGCAGTTTTAGCTGGGCGATGTTGATAAAAAATTATACACTGTTTGAGATTTAGCTGTTTTGTATAATGTATATTTATATGTAGCCATATTCTTTATTTTAGGATCGGTGGATAAGAAAAAACTTAGGATATGATGATAATTCACTGTAGTTCCCTATCAGTCGGTCACTCCGAGTCACGTCGGGTGACCGACGAATTGGGATCTCGCTTAGAGAGACCAATCCACTACGAGTGTATCTAAACGAGCCAATGCACATTGGCATGCGATTATTGCATCCAGCTGCTGCTGATCACAGCGTGAGTATAAGTAGGCAGCAGGTGCAGCGCATATTCAGCTTTTCGCTTCGGAGCCGAGCGGTTCATCGTTCTGCTCCTGACAAGCCTGTCTACTACGGTGTCTGCAAGCAAGCACGCTCTTCCAGAGGACTCTCGTGCTGGTGTTACGGCGCTTCAGCGGTGGTGGTCTTTTTTTTTTCCTTCGAGTGGACTGCACACATCAGATTGCACTACCTCTGATTGTGTTGCAAGCGGCCATCTCCCCTGTGCGCTTCAGCACACTAAGAGAGCAATTTCTCTAAAAGAGCATTCGCGGGTGGAACGTCTTTTCAAAGACGCGTCTTTTTAAAGATGTCCTTCCACCCGTGCGTTTCTGGATGCGGTCGTTACCTGGCGCCGGGTGATGGTCACGATCGCTGCCTCTCGTGTCTGGGCATTAAGCACGCTGAGGCGGCTTTCGTGGACGAGTCATGCTCCCAGTGCGGGAAAATGACCGTCGCGGAGTTGCAGACCAGACTCCGTTTCCTGCAAAGGAGCGGGGTGCCTGTGCCTCTGCCTAGATCTAGGGCTCCCCCTGGCGGCAGCCGGGGGGACGCTACTTCTGGCAGTAGCCGGACTGGTCTTACGGTGACGGTGAGGAATTCCCCTCCAAGGAACCAACCTTCGAGGGCTCCTCTTTCCACCGGCACTTCGCAGCCTGTGGAGCTGCCGAGGGAACTGGCTGGACCCTCCAGTGGGGTACCACTGGTATCCTTTGGTGCTCCCCCCGACGATCGGATGTCGATCGCTGCATCGGAGGGTGAGCCAGACCTGTCTGGAGATGATGATTCGGCACCGCTGCCACCTTCTGGGCGGTCAGCGGTGCCGGATACGGATCCAGAGATGGTGGCTATGCTTGCCCGGGCCGCCGAAAGGGTCGGGCTCGAGTGGAAACCTCCACCGCGTCCCGAACCCTCTAGGTTGGACGATTGGTTTCTCGGGGTGGCTCGCGCTGGTTCTCAGGGCCCCACCCCGGTACCTTTCTTCCCGGAAGTGCATGATGAGCTCACTGGATCGTGGACGGCACCTTTCACTGCCCGAAACCGTTCCAGTGGCTCGTCCTCCCTCACCACCCTCGACGGTGGGGCAGCGCGGGGGTATATGGAGATCCCGCCGGTGGAGCGGTCGGTTGCGATGCAATTGTGTCCAAATACCGCGGCCACTTGGCGTGGAAATCCGTTGCTCCCCTCCCGGGCCTGTAGGTACTCGTCGGCCCTGACCGGCAGTGCTTATGCGGCCTGTGGTGAAGCTGCTTCCGCCCTACACGCTATGGCGTTGTTGCAGGTTCATCAGGCCAAGGCACTGAGGGACCTGCACGAGGGTGGGCACGACCCAGAAGTTCTCAAAGAGCTTCGTACCGCTACTGACCTCGCGCTACGAGCGACGAAGGTCACTGCGCGGTCTCTGGGCCGTGCGATGTCCACTATGGTGGTCCAGGAACGCCATCTCTGGCTGTGTCTGGCTGACATGAGGGAGTCGGACAAGATGCGGTTCTTGAATGCCCCTGTGTCCCAGACCGGCCTTTTCGGCAACGCAGTGGAGAACTTCGCCCAGCAGTTCTCCGCTGCACAGAAGCAGACTGAGGCCATCAGGCACATCCTGCCCCGGCGTGCAGCTGCTGCCTCCACCCGGCCGCCGGTGGCAGCGCCTCAGTCTACTCGTCGCCGAGGGCGGCCCCCTGCCGCCGCCCCCGCTCCCGCGCAGCAATCGCAGCAGCCTCCAACAAAGCAGCGCCGTGGAGTCGGTCGCAGGGCAGCCGCCCCGCCCGTCCAGGCCCCCGCCAAACCTGGTGGCAAGCGTAAGAGCAAGAGGCCCTGAGACGGGCGACCCGGAGATGGAGGAGGATGCTCTTCGGGAGATGGTGAACGCACCACTCCCTCCCCCGGAGGAGGGCCGAGTGGAGAATCTTTTGTTTCTTTTTTCCCCGCCACTGGCCTCACGGTCAGTGGTACCCAAAAACTCGACAAAAGAGCAGTTTCCTCTATCTCTGGGTCCCCAGAGGGGCTGGGGAGTTGTGGACGAGCCAGTCTTGAGTCACACTCACCCTCCTCTCTCGCCAGTGAGCAGCTGTGGGCAGTTCGAGAGTGCGATCAATCGTACTACTCACGCACCCTCTGCCAGGACGCGGGTAAGTGTTGCGCACACTCTGACCCTGTTTCGGACCGGCATCAAGACGCCCGAACAGGGTCCCTGCGTTCCCCCTCGCTGCCCCACCGCGGGTACGTCGGTGGTTCCGTTGGTGCCACTTGTACAGTTTCTGGGAGCCTGGTTAGCGCTTCCCAGTCCGTCTTGTTGGCTCCGTCGGACCATCAGACTCGGCTATGCGATTCAGTTCACCCGGCGTCCTCCCAAGTTCAGGGGCATCCACTTCACTTCAGTGAAGGCGGTAGATGCTCCTGTCTTGCGCGCAGAGATCGCAGTCCTCCTGGCGAAGGATGCGATAGAGCCGGTCCCTCTAGCCGATATGAGGACAGGGTTCTACAGCCCCTACTTCATTGTACCCAAAAAAGGCGGTGGGTTGAGAACGATCTTGGATCTGCGCGTCCTGAACCGGGCCCTTCACAAGCTTCCGTTCAAGATGCTCACGCAGAAACGTATCTTCGGATGCATCCGTCCCCAAGATTGGTTTGCAGCGATCGACCTGAAGGACGCGTACTTCCATGTGTCGATCCTTCCGCGCCACAGGCCATTCCTGCGGTTTGCGTTCGAAGGACGGGCATATCAGTACAAGGTCCTGCCCTTCGGGCTGTCCCTGTCGCCCCGTGTCTTCACGAAAGTTGCAGAGGCAGCCCTTGTTCCCATGAGAGAACAGGGTGTTCGCATTCTCAACTACCTCGACGACTGGCTCATACTGGCTCAGTCTCAGGACCAGTTGTGCGAACACAGGGACTGGGTGCTTTCACACCTCAGCCAGTTGGGCCTTCGGGTCAACTGGGAAAAGAGCAAACTCTCCCCGACGCAGAGGATCTCTTTTCTCGGTATGGAGTTGGATTCGGTCAGTCAGACAGCACGCCTCACGCAGGAACGTGCTCAGTCGGTGTTGAACTGCTTGAATACGTTCAAGAGCAGGACAGCGGTCCCACTGAAACAATTTCAGAGGCTCCTGGGGCATATGGCAGCTACGGCGGCAGTTACGCCGTTGGGGCTGCTTCATATGAGACCGCTTCAACATTGGCTTCATGGCCGAATCCCGAGGTGGGCGTGGCAACACGGCACTCACCGGGTCCAAGTCACACCGGCCTGCCGCCAAACCCTCACCCCGTGGTCGGACCTTTCGTTCCTTCGGGCAGGAGTGCCCCTGGAACAGGTCTCCAGGCATGCTGTGGTTTACACGGATGCCTCCACCACTGGCTGGGGTGCCACGTTCAACGGGCTTGCAGTGTCGGGGGTTTGGACGGGCCCCCAACTGCACTGGCACATCAATTGCCTAGAGTTGCTGGCAGTACGACTGGCCTTGATCCGCCTCAGGAGCCGCCTACGAGGCGAACACGTACTGGTCCACGTACTGGAACACTGCGACCGTTGCGTACATCAACCGACAAGGTGGTCTACGCTCCCGTCGCATGTCGCAACTCGCCCGCCACCTCCTCCTCTGGAGTCAGAAGCATCGGAGGTCGCTTCGTGCCATTCACATTCCGGGCTTGCTCAACCGGGCAGCCGACGAGCTGTCACGAGCTGCGCTCCCCGGAGAGTGGAGACTCCACCCCCAGACGGTCCAGCTGATGTGGAGACGTTTCGGGCCAGCTCAGGTAGACCTGTTTGCGTCCCTAGAAACCTCTCATTGCCAGTTGTTTTTCTCGCTGACCGAGGGCACACTCGGCACGGATGCACTGGCACACAGCTGGCCGCGGGGCCTTCGCAAGTATGCGTTCCCCCCAGTGAGCCTTCTCGCACAGACACTGTGCAAGATCAGGGAGGACGAGGAGCAGGTCTTGCTCGTGGCGCCGTATTGGCCCACTCGGACTTGGTTCCCAGAACTGATGCTCCTCGTGACAGCCCCTCCTTGGCAGATTCCTCTGAGGAAGGATCTACTGACTCAGAGACGGGGCACCTTGTGGCACCCGCGTCCAGACCTCTGGAAACTTCATGTCTGGTCCCTGGACGGGACGCGGAGGTTCTAGGTGACCTACCCCAAGGGGTAGTTGACACCATCACTTCGGCGAGAGCGCCGTCTACGAGACATGCTTACGCTTTGAAGTGGAACCTGTTCGTCGAGTGGTGCTCTTCTCACCGAGAAGACCCCCAGAAGTGCCCGATCAGAGTCGTGCTGTCCTTTCTGCAGCAAGGGCTGGAGCGAAGGCTGTCTCCCTCCACCCTTAAAGTCTATGTGGCTGCAATTGCTGCTAACCATGACCCCGTGAACGGGAAGTCGCTGGGGAAGCATGACCTGGTCATCAGGTTCCTTAGGGGGGCGAGAAGATTAAATCCTCCGCGGCCCCCCTCTATACCGTCTTGGGACCTGTCTCTAGTGCTCACAGCACTACAGCAGGACCCATTTGAGCCTTTGCAAACAGTCGAGCTGAAGTTTCTTTCAATGAAGACTCTGCTCCTGCTCGCATTGGCCTCCATCAAGAGGGTAGGGGACCTGCACGCATTTTCGGTTGACGATTCGTGCCTAGAGTTTGGACCGGCTGACTCCCAGGTAATCCTGAGGCCCCGGCCCGGCTATGTGCCCAAGGTTCCCACCACTCCCTTCAGGGACCAGGTGGTGAGCCTGCAAGCGCTGCCCTCGGAGGAGGCAGACCCAGCCCTAGCTTTGCTTTGTCCCGTCCGAGCAGTGAGATGCTACGTTGACAGGACGCAAAGCTTCAGGACCTCAGACCAGCTCTTTATCTGTCACGGAGGCCGGCAGAAGGGGAATGCCGTCTCCAAGCAGAGGATGGCCCACTGTATAGTGGATGCCATCACCCTGGCTTATCAGGCACGGGGTGTGCCTTGCCCGTTCAGGTTGAGAGCCCACTCTACTAGAAGTGTTGCTTCTTCCTGGGCGTTGGCTCATGGCGCCTCGCTGGCAGATATCTGTAGAGCTGCGGGTTGGGCGACCCCTAACACGTTCGCTAGGTTCTATAGCCTTCGCGTGGAACCGGTCTCCTCCTGTGTTCTCACCTCAAACGGGTAGAAGCACTGAGAGGCTCCGGTTTCGGGTCGGCTTGCTGAAACTACTCCAGAGAGTCCATACTGTAGACCCTGTAGAGCTCCTCCGTCCCCTCGGCAGCCAGACGTGGCGGAGCGTCCGGCGCCAGGCCCTCACTCGGTGAATCCGTGAGAACCGGTAGAGGGCTGGGGTCCATATGTGAGACCTAATTGGATCCCATATGTGTAAAGTCCACGGTATAGCCTCAGAGCCCGTGTTCCCCGGCAGACATTCTGCTAAGAGGCTACAATCACCTCTAATCTTCCATATGCACCTAATCGGTTGTTCATATGCGTAAGTGCTTCTGAACCTCCTTCGGGAAGGTTGGGCTTCCGCAGCGTTCCTGTTCCAAGTGGAACGGGTACGTTTCCCAGTGTTATCCAGTCTTACTGAGTGGGAACTGCCATAGCAACAGTAGCTGGTCTTCTTGTGAAGCTCTGACCTGCGCCAAAATGTAAGGGCGCAGGAGGCTTCCACAGGGCACTGGAAGGGGCAGTATCCGTGGCCTTTTGGTAGGGATCCCAATTCGTCGGTCACCCGACGTGACTCGGAGTGACCGACTGATAGGGAACGTCTCGGTTACGTATGTAACCCTCGTTCCCTGAAGGAGGGAACGGAGACGTCACGTCCCGTCGCCACGGCTACTGTACCACCGCTGAGCGGCCGGGTCACCGGCTCGGCTCCTCAGCGAAAACCTGAATATGCGCTGCACCTGCTGCCTACTTATACTCACGCTGTGATCAGCAGCAGCTGGATGCAATAATCACATGCCAATGTGCATTGGCTCGTTTAGATACACTCGTAGTGGATTGGTCTCTCTAAGCGAGATCCCAATTCGTCGGTCACCCGACGTGACGTCTCCGTTCCCTCCTTCAGGGAACGAGGGTTACATATGTAACCGAGACGTTCAGTAAGACATTGTGTTGTGTGTCTTGTGTTCCCGCCTCTTGTTTCCTTATATGGTTAGTTTCCTGTCCTCGTTTCAAGTCATTATTAGTTAATTCAGTTCCAGGTGTGTGTGTGTGATTATGTGTTTATTACCATGTGTATTTAAGTCCTGTCTTTTGAGTTCCATGTTGTCTGCTCTACTCGTTTTTCTCGGTGTTTCTGTTTGTCTGCATTGTCCTGTCTTACCTTGATGTCGTCATTAAAGACTATTATTTGGAAGTATCTCCTCATCTACGTGTTACTAGTTTCTCCCTGCTGTGTGCACCGTGACAGACATAGGACAAACCCGCAAATGGTTTCATTTTAAAAAACAACTGCGGTGACAAATAAAACAATAATACCAAATAGTCCATCAGCATGAACTATGTTTTATGGGAATAAAAACCTTGCTGAAATATATATATATATATATATATATATATATATATATTATTTTTTTTTTTTTTTTTTTTTTTTTTTGCATATAGGCCTATTTTAAATGTTTTGTTTACTAAAACAGCTGTTATTAAATCTGACCTACAGCAAATATTATTATTAATGTGCTTTGGTGCTTATTTAAGAAATGAATGTTAATTTTCTCTGCAACATTTTTATACTTGTATATATAGTTTGTTCCTGTATTGTCATTTGTTCCTGTGGCTCAGTGGTAGAGCATTGCGTTAGGGATTCCCAGGGAACAAACATACTGATAAAAAATGTATAGCCTGAATGCACTGTAAGTCGCTTTGGATAAAAGCATCTGCTAAATGCATAAATGTAAATGTAAATATATAGGCTATATGCACAAATTAAATAACTGGTTTTGAGGCTCAATCCTTTAAAAATAACCAGGAATCACTGTACTATATTAGGCCTAGTGATTTTAGATTTTTAGTAGTTATTAGTCTTTAATAAATAAACAAATATTAATCACTGAGAAGGTTTCTTTTACTCATTAAAAGTGCTCACGTACCTATTGCACAGATTTACAGCTCTGAGTGATTTAACATTCGATAGTTATGCAGGTCTATATGGCTGCAATGATCGAGTGTTAATAACTGAATCTAAATTCATCCCATACACAGATTAACACGCACACACAATGAGGGTGTGGATACAGAAATAATTGGATTTTTAATATCTGATGTCATGGACACTTATTTACTATAAGATAGGAACCTTTAAAAACTGAGAATCAATATAGGCTCAAATATTTTATTAAGATATAAACAAGGAAACATTTAGCTTGCCATGAAAACATTTTATTTGCACTTTATAACCAAGTTTGTGACGCATTGAGCAACATAGGCTATAACTCATCTATTTAAACAACAAAAAACGCTTTAAAACATAAAGTCAGCCGCTTATGTTATTTTTTGTCCATCTGTAAAATAAGTAAATTATCATAATTTGCGTATAAAATCCCAACTTAGTGCTGATCCGCGGCCTGCCGATCCTCAAGGAAATATGAATGAACCCGAAGAACCCGGAGGTGCTGTCATCAAGAGTTTATTTGTAAACAATGACTTCATCTGACTAAAATTACCATGGTTACTAAACAGATAATAATTAAGATACGCCTATTCTATAGAGTTAGCACATAATATTTCTGTAATATGGCCAAATCAATTACAAAATCGTTCACAAAGGAATGTGCATGCTCAGGTCTACACCAATAAGATTTGCCATGTTATAAACCAATGGAATTGGGGGTGGGCAGAGCGACACGTGTCGCCCCAGCCCAATGTGTCGCCCCGCCCCAATCGTCCAGACTGCAGTCTGGAGTACTTGACTGATGCTGCGAAAAGTAAGTTACTAATGTCGAATTTTAGGAATAATTATTGAAAATCATATTTAGGTCAAAACTGTCAATTGTTTGTGAACTAAATCTGCTGTAAAGGGTGATCTATTTAAACCCACTGAAATGCTTGAATGCAGACAGATCAACTGAGTGTCTCTATGTTTTAGGTCAAAAAACGAAACATTAAAATAACACAGATTAAATAAAATAACTCATGCACGTTCATATTCCCCGCTGCTGTAACGTTAGCAGTTTTATTAAAATGCTACGCATTTAGCCCTATGTGATGTTTGTTTTTATATTGTTAACCAACAGTATAATTTTTTATATTGTTTAGATCAACTAGCCGAGTAGACAGATATGAATGTTTATTCATAACCATACTGAAAATAAGTAAATATTGTTACCTAAAGCTAACTGTCTAGCTTACAAGCTTGCTGGTGCTAAGTTGAGGAAATTTTTATATATAAAGTCCAACAAATTTTATTCAACCACCCAGATAGATTCCATCTGAGGTAAAAAGAAAGGATGTGATGTTCAGAACATAACTACAGTAATTATCAAAGTGGGAAGTGATGCCCTCTGGGGGCGTTTGCCCAGGGGTGTTTTTACACCACAGACAAGGTTTGAGAAGAAAAAAAATCATTATGAAAATATAATTATATTTTCCTTAAAATGTTATTCCTAACTTCAGGCCTTATTCTCATGTCATATAACTGTGACGTTCTGCAAAACAACAAGTTTTAAAACAATGTTTTCTTACTGGTGAAAATTAGATGGTCAAATCTGTTTTCTCTCAGGTACATGGCAGTGTAAGGTCTCTGCACAATGAAGGCCATTGCACACTGAGAAAAATTTTTTTTGACGGACGAAAGTTTCGGAGGCAGTGTACAAACATGATTGACACAACGTGAGGTCATAATTATTTAAAAAAATGTGCGAAAATTTCAGTCTAAAGGTCTCTGCCTTTTTCATCCAAAATTTTTGCAAGTTAAAAAATAAATATGACCTCACGTTGTGTCAATCACGTTTACACACTGCCTCCGAAACTTTCATCTGTCAAAAATTGTGGGATCAGGTTCGATTTTATGTGTTTTTGCATCTTTGCATTTTGATAGAAAAGGATGAGGAATACGGAAAAACGCATGCGAAAATTTCGGACTCAGTGTGCAATGGCCTTAAGCTTCACAGTGAACATTACTACATCACTCTCGTCAACGTAGTCCATAGCAACAACAAAATATATATCTTGACTCCATATAGTGGTTATTTTGGTAAATCCTAGGTATTTTGAGCAGTAGGATTATACAAATATGTGCCAATATAAAATTTAATTAAGTAGTCTATATAAAATTTCAAAATAAACCTATCAATCAGTACTGTTTTACTTAAGTACATAAAAAATTTAGTACTTTTGTACTTTCACTTGAGTAAAATTGAAAAAGCAGTAATTTTACTTTTACTGGAGTAATATTTTATTATACGTATCTGTACTTTTACTCAAGTACTTGATTTGTGTACTTCGTCCACCACTGGTGGTCACCCTAGGGCACTACACTGTGTTAATCCGGGCCTGCATACATGTCCCTGCGGGGCCCATGCTGGTTTTTTGTGGGCACAGTAGGCTAAGGCAGCCCACACCAAACCTAAACAGGCCCAGTACGGGCTTGCCCAGGCAGGCTTTGGGCTCACCGCAGGCTCTCTGGGAGCAGTTCATACTAGCGGACTGCCCACACTAATCCCATGATGGCCCAGTGTGGGCCAGCCCGTTCGGTAGTGATGGGACGATTGATACCGAGGCTCCAATGCTCCGACGCAGTTTTAAAAGCACTATTTTATCACACACTGAACCGATGCTTGTATCGAAATGACAATACCACGTGACTGATGACTAGTGTTGCTTTCGTCAACGAAAATTATGACTAAATATCATCGTCAATGAACCTTTATCATGTGACGAAAACGAGACGAGACGCAACGTAAATGCTGCTCATGTGACAATGACTATAATTAAATGTATAATGTAATATCGTTGATGAATAAAAACGAGACTAAATTTGGTTTACAAAATAAAAACTATGCTAAAATGTCTCTTCATTTTCATTGACCAAAACGAGACGAAACTAAATGTTATTTCGTCTCGTTTTGTCGCGTTACTATTATTATTTTGCAGTCTCACTTCAGGGGCTGTCAGGGTTGCCAGGTTTTCGCAACAAAACCCGCCCAATTGCTACTCAAAGCTAGCCCAAAACTAGCCCAATCGCATTTCGAGGGGTTTCCCCAGTAAAGTTCACATTCCAAGGGCTAAATATCACGTTATTGGGGTCGCTTCAACCCACAAACATTAAAAACAACCCGCGGCAACAGTGTTAAAGTAGCCCAATTCCGTGGGAAAACCAAGGACTTGGCAACACTCTGCGCAGACGCAGGCGACGTCACCTCCTCAAGCCCCACTCGCAGCATTATTTAGAAGACGACAACAAATAAAGTTAAGTATGACACAAAGAAAGAGACCAATGGCCGGCTTCATCTGACTTCAATTTACAAGCAATACAAGTAACAGACACACATTTTATTTGCACTTTTAAGCACCTTATTTCTCTTTGTTAAACTTGAATGTATTTTTTTTTTCTGGCATTGTCATGTGATGCTATTTTATTTATTGTTTTTATTTATTTAAATTTATGTGTGTGTACTTCTAACATGTTTGGTTGGTAACATAAATGTTGTAAATTCAAATCAGAGCGTCTTCCGTGTCTGGAATGGATGTATTCTTGAGTCTATAAGGTAACAATAAAATAATAAGATAACCTTGTTTGAAATGGGTTTGGCTAAAATAAAATTTTGGTTTCATGTTTACTACTAGGTACTTACTGTATACTATATTGACTGGGTTAAATAGAATTGCATTATTAAAAAGAGAATAACATAAAATTGTCATTGACTAAAACTAGACTAAAATGTCATCAGTTTTCGTCGACTAAAACTAGACGAAAATAGTCATGGATAATTCTGACTAAAATAAGACTAAAATGCTGAGACTTTTAGTTGACTGAAACTTGACTAGACTAAAAAGAGTATGAATGTGACTAAAACTAATAAAACTAAAATGACAGCTTCACACAAAGGCTAGACTAAAACTAAAATTAAAACAGGCCGCCAAAAACAACACTACTGATGACGTTTGAAGCTTCGAACGTCATGCAGTATCAGAAGGTCAGGACAGCTGGTTTGAAAAAAATTGGCACTTTGCTCTTGTGTTTGACTTTACATTAACTTGGTTGTGTGTGTTCACTTATTTAGGATCCAGTAGAATAGTTTAGAACAACCTCAACACCAGACAGAAACTGAGTGCACATCACACCTCTATTGCATTTAATCATGTTCTATAGCTGTGGTCTCAGAGACCCCGAACAGCTCACCCAAAATATTTTTGCAACTACTCACATCAATTATTAATTATAATCACACTTTTATTAATATTAAAATAATATTTTATATCATTGATCAATATGTGAATCCGTTGACCGGACTACACATGACACGAGTTGGCACAGATTAACAACATTTTTCAAAACATCCTTTGCTCCGTGATGTTTTGTTAGATATGGTGGAGAAACCAAGTCTGACCACCAGATGTTGCTCATGCACACTGTGTTAAACTTTTCGAGTAATTAACTATTTTTGCCACAATTTCGTGAAAGCCTCAAACGGTTCAGAAAGCTTATCACTACCATTCGGGCCCAGAGCAACTTTTGTATCCTTTGGGCCCATGCAGGTTTTGTGTAGGCAGCCCTGTAATGCAACTAGGAGAATACAAACAATATTGACTGGCCATTCTTTAGCCACTCAATTGAACTGGAATGGCTCAAACCAAAAGACACCTTTTCAGAACCTGTTGTTTCATATAGGCCATGGATCCACAAATCTGGCTCGCAAGATCCACTTTCGTGTAGAGTTTAGCTCTAACCCTAACAAACACACCTGAGCATGCTAATCAGTGTCTTCGGGATCATTAGAGTTTGATCTAGGGCTGCGTTCCACTCCACTTTTAGACACGCACGCGCAAACTTCCTTAAGCACTTCCTCTCGGGGGAATCCCACTGCCATTTTGAAGTGCGTTCCACTTTGTGAAGTGGACGAGGGAAGTTTATATGGACAGACCCTCGACCCCTCGATTTTGACCGAGGGAGCGAGTCTGCTTAATATGCACACTTCAGGCAGCTCCATAGACCACAATGCAACACCATTAATTTATCCCCAACTCAAACAACTCTATAGTATATACAATATTTTTTTAAACATTTATAACAGCCCAAGCATACCTATATACATATAGAATGCTGCAACAAACAAATTCATAAGGGGGGTGTAAATAATAAATGGATAAGCGGATTCCAAGTTTTCAAGGGCTTAGGACGTTCCGATTAAGATAATTCCAAGGGTTCCACCAATAGTGGGCACTCATGCAACGTAATCAATGACATACAACCGAGTAAACGAGATGGAGGGAAGTTTTTGAGTGAAGGGCATAAAAAATAGACTGGAACGCAGCCAAAGTTGGAGCTAATCTCTGCAGGAAAGTGGATCTCATGACCCAGATTTGAGGATCCCTGATATAGGCCCATTTGCTTTTCAGAGGCTGATTGAAAATGCTCCTTTCAGCCAAGTCCTCCTGATTCTGAAGTTGTGAGTGAGATAAAGGTGTGGTTGTGGAATTCAAGAGACAGAGCGGGTGGAGGAAAGGAGCGCTACCACCATCTGCTGACTAGCTGAGAGACATCGGGGGGAGATTGAGCTTTGCCAATGAATACTTTAGCTCACCAAAACATTTTGAACAGAGGTCAAAGTAATAATTTGTCATTTTTAATTTTATGTTAATTTGTATTATTTTTTTATATTTGTGTAGATGATATGTTGTCCCTTTCAGAGTGTTAAATTAGCTGTCTTAACCTGATTTGAATGTTTTCTATTTTGTATTTAATAAATCCATTGATTTGAAATACTTTTGACTGCTGTACTTTTTTGGCAATACAGACATTAGTTATGTGGTGACTGCATCCATTTCAGATGTATAATAACTGTTTTTCCCAAGACTTAAATTATAGTAGTTGAAAAGTATTTATAGTGAAACAGATTTATTGTTGTAGATTAATAGTGCGGGCCCTATAGTGAGGGCTTCCTGGGGGCTAAGTGAGGGCTGCCCATGCAGGGCCAGCACTAAGGGGCCAACGTTTTGCCAATGAGCAAAGTCTTAGTGGCCCTGCACTGGCAGACCGCTGGGGGCCCTTAGGCTAGCCCTAAGTGAGCCTGTAAGTGCAGGCTTGTTTGCAGGGACACAAAAAAGATCATTTGAATGATATTGTGGTTATTTTGTGCATAAGGTCAAATGGGTCCAACTTTCAATGTAGAGATAAAACAGTCTAAGTATTCTTCAAAATATCTTATTTTGTGTTACACGGAACAATTATAAGACATGGAATGACATGAGGTTGAGTAAAACTATAACTATACGATTAATTGGTAAACTATCCATTTAATATTTCTTTCCACTGGCATACACTAGTTTTGTTAAAGTTAACTAAAGCTTTTATGTATGCATGTATTTATTTATTTATTTGGTGAAAAACTTAAAACACAACTTTAACAGAAAATAGAAATGTTGCTTTGGCAACTAACTGAAATAAAATAAAACTAAAACTGAAGTATGACAAAATGGCAAAATCATATAAAAAAATGATAAATTAAAATGAAAAGTGAAAATGTAAAAATAAAGGTGAATTCAAATAATACTAAAATAACAATGGCTTACACTTTCTGCAATTGTACCGCATATAACCCTAAACTGACATAATTCAAGGGGCTTTGACATGCTTAATGGTGAGAAGACAGCAGGAGTGATACACTCTCTGGCTTTGATTTGTAATCCACAGACGCAGTTGTTCTGTACTTACCCTGCTGAGATTCTGTTCTGCCTCAATGATGTTCCTCTCCACTTTGTCTGCATTCATCTGCAACTTATCATTCAAGGCCACTAAATAACTGACAGGTGGTCTGAGGAAAAAATAACAAAAAAAGTAAGTTTTTAAGGGAGTAGTCTGATATAGTTTCAGTGAGCCAAGTATACAGATATATGTCTGCACTTTTAGCAAATGTAGTAAGTTTGTTATGTTGAAACTCTGCATCTTGGACAAAACACAACACCTTGCTTAAATTATGTGACATGCTGAGATGCTCTGAAAATAAATACAGGGCTTGAAACACTTTCATTCCACATCATCTGGCACATCAGATCTGTTATAGGAGAATCATGGTACAATATATATATATATATATATATATATATATATATATATATATATATATATATATATATATATTATATATATATATATATATATATATATATATATCTTAGCTGAACAACACTGGGGGAAAAAAATGCAGAAATGCTGCTTAACATTTGCAGCCTAGCATAGTAGGGCATTCAGCAAATTCTACAGAAATGCTGTTTGGCAGTTCATAGACATGACTAAACTTCATCAGAAACCAATTACACACCTCAAACAGGTCTAACAGGTTTTTACTAATGAGCCACTATACATGCAAAAAGGACATATGCCATCTGATCTAAATGCATCTGCATATGAAACACAGCTGGATTGTTAAAGCATGAGATTATGTAACCAATGTTGTTGTAATTTATTTAATCACAAACAACTATTAAAGCAGCAGCAATAACAACAACAACAACAATAATAATAATAATAATAATAATAAACAATGCTGCATATGAATATACTGAGGGGTGAGAACCAGAAGGGTGTAAGTGACATTGTGGGTGACATGGATAATACCATATATATAGAGAAACAAACAAAAAAAAAAGACTTAACACTGAACATACTAAGCCAATTGGTGCCAAAAGGGTGTAACAGCACTTACGCCATGCACTTTACCATTGAAAAATGTATTGTGGGTAAACCCTGTTGATAGCACATATGTAAAATGGCTGACACCACGTGTAATTCAATGTCTGTGAGGTGTATCTCGCTAGCAGGTAGTAACCAATAACTTACAGTCTAATGGTATGTGTCATCAAATAGGCACTCAGTTACTGCTTAGCCACAAGAGATAGAATGCAGAGAAGGGATTATTATTACTATTGTTATTAATAAGTAGTTATGCAATTCATTACTTCATAATTCAGTTAATGGTATTTTCTATATTTTTTTTATTACAAACCCTAGTAACATAGTAATATAGAGTATTTAAAACACATTTATTTCATACTAGTTCAAATTGATTAACATTTTATTTGCTTTATTTATTGTCTCTTTACTGACATATCACTCTATACTTATCGATATAAAAAAATATAATTTAAACTTTAATTAGGAGTACTACTTGTGCACAGTGCACATTTATTAATATTCAGGCTAAAATGCGTTTTAAATGTCGCTATTGATGAGGATTGTATGATCTTTGAATAATATCGGTCTTTAAATGCAATATATTTAAAAAGTGCCAAAAGTATGCTTGCAGTAGTTCCACTTTTAACACAATCAAATATACTTCAGTACATCTTTAGTTGGACTTACAATTAAAGTGCATTAAGTACTTTTTGTTTTTGTTTTGTTTTTGTTCCAATTTAGCAGACTTTAAGTATACCAGTATACCATAAATAATATGTAAATTATATTTGTAGTATACTTAGCATGAAATAAATGTATTTCAAATACATTTTTGTATATTTACAAAAAAAATATTTTTGTATTTTGTATATTTTTTTCACTAAGGAAGTCATTTGTAAAGGCTTTTCAATCGCCCATTTGGCCAAATTGTTGAGTTGCTGGGATTACTATTATAGTAAAATTGATCACATTCAATTAACTAATTTGATAGTTTTTTTATGTGATATTTAATTTTATCACAATAGATTGTTATTTATTTTAAACTCATTAATGCAATGCTTTGTTCATATTGTCATCAGATGCACCCGTTTTTATACACAAAATGGAATAAAACATTGGTGACAAAAAGGCGGATGATTTTTCTTTTTTTTTCTTTGTTTGAATAAATGTTACAATAGTTTTCAATAAGTAAACTCTCATCCATGTGTATAAATTATAATTATAAATGATTGAAATCAGTACACAAAGTCAGATCAAATTATGTGTTAAATTTGTTAAATATTAACTCCTGTTAAGTTGGTGTAATATCAGATGCATTTAGATCAGGGGCCAGTTGCATAAACATAGACACAATATTACGACTGTATCTTAAGAACTAGCTTAACCAACTAACAGTTAGCCAAGAGGTAATCAGTCTCACTTTTCTGATTTTTGTAACTGACTTTAAACAGTTATGACCAGTCTAGATGAAAACAAATTAGATGGCTAACTTTTTAAGACTAGTCTAAGCAGTTTATGCAACCGGCCCCTGATGGCATATGTCCTTTTTATCCTTTTTGCATATACTGGCACATTAGTAAAACCTGTCAGACCTGTTTGAGGTGTGTGATTGGCTTCTTATGAAGTTTAGTCATGTCTATGAACTGTCAAACAGCATTTCTCTAGAATTTGCTGAATGCACTACTATGCTAGGCTGCTAAGGTTTTGTCCCTTTAGCTCACTGCAAACAAACAGGTATGTCATGACTTTCATCTCTCAAACCATCAGAAGTTTATGCTCATTTAAACTTGTCACACCAATTACACTTCTACCCATAACCATTCAGCTTTCTTTAAACATTCCCTATGCATTTGACTGTAGCCTGTTCTGATACAGGTGTAATTTGAGTACTATATACAATAAGAACAATAAAATGTTGATTATTGTAAAGTAATAATAATAATAATGATAATCAATGATAAATCAATTATATGAAATATACATTTGAATTACTGTAAATTCATTTAATATGCATTTCACAGTTATTCCTCTGCTCTGTTCAGAACATAATAACTAGTAACTACCTACTTTGACCAAAATTGTTTACTCAATCATGCCAGTGTCACCTTGGACTGTCTTACCTGCACTCATCACATGGAGTGTGTCAGAACTAAAAGATATCTTTGAAGATTATCTAGTTATTTATCACAAAGTGATGCAGGTCTATATATAGACCAGAACCTATTTACGTTCAGTGTAATCATTCAACACATACACCTACACTCCTTGACTATAAACATGTTCCCTAAGTAGCAGCCTACATCTGAAACCAGACAAACAATTGACACAATTAAAAGATCACAGTGCAACAAAATGTTCAGAGAAAGTATCTGGTTGCCACTGACCTGCTTTCACTGGTGGTCTCGGTGGTTTTATTTTTGGACATGACGACAGTTGCAGAGTTTCTTAACACCCGTCTGCTATGATGGCACAGTTATGATTCATCTCTGGTGTCTGGCATTTAATACCTGACGAGTCTTCCAGGAGAGGTACACACCTCACATAATACCCACAATGCACAAAAGAGCAACTACCGGTCTGTGTACTTTTGCATTCATTCATTTTTATTTTTATTTTTTGAAAATACGGTTAATGGTTCAAACACTGATGAATAGAATAAGCAGACACAAACTAATTTTTTATTATTGAAAACTTGTAATTTATTAAAGATCGTAAAAATGATAGAAAGTAGGAATGCACCGATACCACTTTTTCCAGAACTGGTTGATACCGATAACTCCCAGCAATGTGTATATGGAGAAGAGAAAGGGTCCAAGCACTGATCCCTGAGGAACCCCGTAACCAGTTGATGTGTTTGGAATACTTCTCCTTGCAGGCAACCCTGAAATAGTGGAGATCCTGTGATACCCAGCGATGAGAGGGTGGAGAGAAGGATCAGATGGTTAACTGTGTCGAAAGCTGCAGACAGATCCAGCAGAATGAGAACTGATGATTTAGATTCAGCTTTCACAATCAGCAGAGGTTCAGTGACTGACAACAAGGCAATCTCAGTTGAGTAGCCACTGGTTATCATCTAGATGATTGTTCTGTGAAAGGAAAGATGATACCATGGTTGAAATCAATTCATGAATGGTTTTTGCTATGAACAGGAGACAGACATGTCTGTAAATTAAAAGTGCTGACAAAATTACAGCTGTGTGACCGTTACATCTCCAAGGCAGTTAAGGGTGTAAGAGACGTTTTAACATAAAATAAATAAACCCGCAGGGCCCTATTTTAACGATCTAAGTGCATGGTTTAAAGTGCATGGCGCAAGTAAACTAAGGGCGCAAGTGCACTCCGAATCCACTTTTGCTAGTTTAATGACGGGAAAACGTTTGGCGCGCCCGGGCGCATGGTCTAAACGGGTTGTCCCTATTCTGTTAATGAGTAATGGTTGTTTTTTGGGTGTAACGTGCAATAAACCAATCAGACTCATCTCCCATTCCCTTTAAGAGCGAGATGTGCTCGTGCCACGATGGATTCGCTATTTAAACGGTGGAATTTTAAGGCACACAGACTGAACGCGTCTCCAGAGAGCAAACAGATCTGCTCATGCGTGAGCAAATAGGTAGGCTAATTCTGATACACGCAATGACTATCCATTATGACATGTATGACATTTTTATATTTATGTAGCCTACACAATAATATTATTTTACACTGTAATCCTTTCATTTTTAATATTTGGCATGTTTGTGTGCTGCTACGCGTCCTTGTGTGTAATAAGCACAGTGTGAACGTGCGTTGTGGACCCGTCCAAACTAGCAGCTTATAAAATCAACCCTTCGCAAGCATGTAGAGGTAAGGTAAATACTTGCATCATTGCATTGGTGGTTAAAATTAAGCTTTGACAGTTTAGCAAAAGGTTTTGCACAAATTAGACAAAAAGACAGTGGTGCATATATCGTCTGCGATAATATCGTAATTGTTGTTTTAACGATGTGCGATTTGACATTATCAGTATTTTGCAAAAGCCAAACAAAGCACTACAGAGTGCCGTGAAGTCTGGTAGATTAGACTAGTGCACGCGCGCATTTAGAGTGTGTTCTTTCACTGCGTCATTCAGCCTGTTAAAATGCATTTAGAATGATCACAAAATTGAAGATATAGGGGCAGAAAATGTATATATTTATAGCATTTCATATAGTAAAAATCGTCACACGAAGAGTGACAATTTTTTTACAACTGTTCAATAAACAAGAAGTTAATTAAGAGAGTTGCCTTTTAGACGCCATATTGCCTGTTTTTGCTCTATTTTGACAACAAAAATAATTCCAAACACAGCCACCACAGAACAGTTTTACGTCTCTGAGCAATGACGGTGTTTCGTTCCTGAATGAATCAACCGTTTGAATGATTCGGTTCAAATGACTCACTTATTAACGGTGACTTGTTGACACCTACTGGCGGTTTTAATTTCTCATTGACTTGATTTTTTTTTTTTTATAATTTCAAATATGAGTATGCAACATTTTATGTCTTATATATCAAAACATTATTTCTGCATTTGTAACTGCAGATTAAATGCATTCATGTCCTGGATTGTTGCATTATTGTTTTACACATTTAATAGTGTGTAAATACATCTAAATGCCACTTCAGATGAAGCTTCTGTGTTTTCTCTGCATTGCAAAGATGAATTTTGTTGATACTGATTTAATTTGCCTGGTAACAGCCCAAATGTCTTATTATTCTAAATAACTGATTCCTTTAATTAAAAACAACTAGTTTGAGATTTATAGGCCTATCCCAGGAGTGTCAAACTCAGTTCCTGGAGGGCCGCAGCCCTGCATAGTTTAGTCCCAACCCTTCACTTCCTGTCTCATGAGATGCCTTCATCTGATCGATTTTTGAAGGCAGCATAGATGTATCCTTCGCTGTCTTTGATATCCCACAATCCTGTACGCTCCATTCCGTGACGGTTGAGCTAAAAATTAAAGATGGCATCTGAAAGTTGCGTTTGGTGGTTAGTTTGTGTGTAAATGTATATTTCTGATTAACTTTTCTGATTAAATTCCCCAATTTATTTGGGGAAGTCGTGGCCTAATGGTTAGAGAGTTGGACTCGTAATCCAAAGGTTGAGAGTTCGAGTCTCGGGCTGACAGGAATTGTAGGTGGGGGGAGTGAATGTACAGCACTCTCTCCACCCTCAATACCATGACTGAGATGCCCTTGAGCAAGGCACCGAACCCCCAACTTCTCCCCGGGCGTCACAGCATAAATGGCTGCCCACTGCTCCGGGTGTGTGTTCACGGTGTGTGAGCACTTGGATGGGTTAAATGCAGAGCACAAATTCCGAGTATGGGTCACCATACTTGGCCGTATGTCACATCACTTTTTGCACTTTTGATGTTATTTCTAGCGAGAAATTAGTAATTAAATATTTGTTTAGATATCACCAAAACTTGTTCTATTTTGTTGTAGATCATTAAACCGTTATACTGCCTCAGAAGCCTGTCCAAAATCAGTTTCGTGAGGTGCCTTCGAGCAAAAACCCTGCCTGCAAAGTCATTGCCTCATAAAGTTTTTGGATTCAGCCCATGTAGTTTTCAAAGAAGCCTAAATGATTAGATTAGCTGGATCAGATGTGTTTAATTAAACTGTGCTGTGCTGTAGCCCTCCAGGAACTGAATTTGACACCCTTGGCCTATCCCGTATTTGCCTCCCTTCCACTGTTAAAATGTAACTAAGTAATTTTTACTCTGAGTAAATTTAAAATGAGCTACTTTTTACTTTTACTTGAGTAGATTTTTAGACTGGTACTTTTACTTGTACTTAAGTAAAATTTCATTAATGTAATGGTACTTTTACTTGAGCAGAATATTTTCGTACTCTTTCCACCTCTGCAAATACTTAAAGCAGGGATCCTCAAATCTGTCCCATGAGATCCACTTTCCTTCAGAGCTTAGCTCTAACCCTAATCAAACACACCCAAGCATGTCTATCAATGTCTACAGGTAAAGGCTAGAAGGGATACATATGGTGCTACTGGTCATGTGCACATCAATACAGCATACTTTTTCCTCACACTGTACAACAATAATTACTACTTTTTTCATTATTGTAAAGGGTAGGTGTAGACGTTAATGAAACACAATCTAATAGGTAGAAAATTAATTTCATTGTCCATTTCCGGTCGGAGCTGTATCCCTTCTAGCCACAACCATGTCTGCAGGATCGTTAAAAAAAATCACAGGTAGGTGAGTTTGATCAGGGCTGGAGCTAAACTCTGCAGGAAAGTGGCCCTCCAGGGCAAGATTTGAGGAACCCTGACATAAGCATCAAAGTAACACCAAAACAAACAAACTGAAAAGTTAGTTCAAAACAGGAACAACATTAACACAAAAAATTAAGCCATGGACCAATAAAAGAGTTAAAAGCATGCCAAAAGAATAAACATGGACCAAATCCATTCTCTTGTTTCCCTATCCTTTGCTTCCGGTAGGCGTCTGCCTGTTTTTTCCTCCACCTGTAACTTACGTCCTCACGATCATGATGACAGACAACCACCTCAGCCAATAGCATAGTCCTAAGAAATGACAGAGGAGAAAGAAACAAAAGCAAAACAACACAGCACAACGCACCTTCCCCATCTGGGGCCCGTTTCAGAAAGGAGGTTAAGTGAAAACTCTGAGTATGTTAACCCTGAAATGAGGGAAACTCTGGGTTTTCCGTTTCAAAATGTGAGGTTTGTCAAACCCGGGAAAGCAGGGTAAGTCAAGCCAGTTTCTGAAAGAGAGGTAACTTATACTCAGAGTCAGTTACCGTGGTAACTGACTCTGTGAACCTAACCTGGTCGGGAGCAGGTTTTCTTTGGTAAACCCAGAGTTTCTATCAGTCTCCTCCCCCTTTTTAAAGTGTAAGCGATGTTTTAATACCTCATTCATTAATTCACGCTAGTATTTTTGTCTTATTTCAAGTACAAACGTTTAAAAATTCTTAAGTTAAGACGCATTTTCTATAGATGAAAAACATTTTTTTACACCGTATTCATGTGCATATTTATTTGAGCAGTACCATTTAAAATGGTAGTTTCTGCAGAGCACATTATAAGTCCTGTATGCAGATTTTAAGGAAAGTGTGCATCGCTCTCGCGCTCTTTCTGAGATTTTTTTCCTGGGCACAAATCCGTCAAAGAGGAGTATCACAGGACTGTAGGTCAGTGGTGTAGAAATCGGTTTAAATGAGGCTGATCTGATAAATGATGTTCACTTGATAACAGGGCCGTTGCTAGTGGGGTGAAAGGTGGGGACAATTTGTGGGGCTCCCACCGCCCAGGGGGCCCCACAAAATCCAGGAATTATACTATATAGGCCCATGTTCTGTGAATAATTCTAATATTTTATTACTTATATAACTGAGATATTATGAAAACCACAAAAAAAAGCATACAATTTGGTTCCATGTTTGTATATTGTACGGTATATGATATGTATGTATGTGTGTGTGTGTGGGGGGGGTGGGCACATAAATATTTTTCAGGGGGCCCCCAATCCTCTAGCTACAGCCCTGCTTGATAACATCTTTCTGTGACGTCTGGAAGTAACCCAATAATCAGAATTTCCTTCAGGATTTCCAGTGTTGTTGGATGCACTGATGACAAGCATATCTCTGCATCGCACCTTATGAAACTGATTACTGTATGGAATGGAAGGATGCCAGATGGAGGGGTAGAGCCGTAACCACCACCACAGCTGTTAAATAAACTAATTATTCACAATTTTTTTGGTCATCTTTATTTCCTAATACAAAAGCACAAGTTATTCTTTTTACTTTTGGATTTGAGAAATCTTCCAATACTTGAGCATCTCCTCTTCATCTGTCAGTGGTGCTGCAGGTTCTCCCTCTGCCTTCTTGCTGTCGACAAGTCAGTCGTTAATTTTATTACTCTAATTAAGAAATGTAACAGGTTGGATTAGAGAATATTGAATTATGTGAAAAGAGCGTTAGACAATGTGGAAAAAGCTGCAGCGCGTTGAAATAGACACTGAATGATATTTAATGTCAAATGTTTGTAAAGTAATTTAGCCTACAGCCATGAACCTTTTATTCTTAAAGCTTTATCTTGATTGAATTGTGTTTTTATACTTAATTTTTAGCTGCTGCCACGCTCTTGTTTCTTCTTTCTGTCTTTTTCATATTTTTTTTTGTGGCCATGATAAACTATTAAAATTAATATTAGTTCAATAATTTACAGTTTTCACCTCTGATATTATAACAAGTTATTGACAGTTATTAATAAGGTTAAAGTTACGCATTGATGGAAGTACGCGTGCTGACGTATTTTTGGCGGGAGCTGTTGCCATGGTGAATCGTAATTTCGGCGCTCCGCTGATCAAGACTTTTCATAGTTGTGGTGCACGCGCTAAACTCAGAGTCAACCTACTTAGAGTTGAGTAAACTAACACAATTCAGCTGTTCTGTAACCGAAAACTCTGAGTTTCACATCTCAGAGTAAGTCAACTCTGAGTTCAAGTTTAAACTCAGAGTTGGTTGAATCTCCTTACTGAAACGGGCTCCTGGCCACATAACAGTGAAAATGCAGTGTTTGATTTGTTTGACACTACACTATTTATAAAAAAAAAAAAAAAAGAGGCTTTGCTTATCTTTATTCATTTTGTGAGACTTGTGCTGCATAAAGATAATTGCACCTGCTTGATTAAAACTGCTCCTAACTGCTGCAACACAAACATAAAATACTACATATTTAGTTAACACATTTTCCTTGTGTTAATGTAGGCTAGCTTTACTTATTCCTCCTTCAGTAATTTTGCTACTTGTTAAGTAAGAAACAGTATTCTAAAGCATTACCTTTATCAGTATGGATACTTTAATGTCTCACAGAGAAAGAGAGAAGGAAACATGACTGTAAGGGGTGCAGTTCATTTCTACTTTCATGTGTGATAAAGGTTCGCTGCACTTTTCCGGAACAGCCCGGAGGTTGTTTTTTTAAGCTTTTCCACACATCTTTTAGATTATACACATAGGTAAGTGTGCGTGTCATAGAACACAGGTCTAGACATGTATTTTTGTTAAAACTTGATTTTACCCACTGAGTGATCGCATAACACAATCTCTCTAAATAAAGTTGTAATCTGTCAGTCGTGTGCATTTATGCATTATTGCATTATTTTTGCATTTTGCGGTGGTCAATAACTAGGCAATGCAGCTGCTTCACGAACAAAATTATAGTAGTCCTAGACATGGGGTATTATAAGTATAGGCATTACACCAAATACACAAAATAATGTTATTTTTAGCAACATCATATGGCCCATTTAATGATTAATCATGCATACATATGATCCTATAGCCTATGTATTTTTGTAGTGTTACAACCGGCTCCAAATTGCAACATGAACGAGAGCCAACATGGACCAGCAAACAGCAAAGGAAACTTGTTTATTTAACAAAAGCATAATTAAAGTATTCAAACAGTCATAGTCAGTGTTAATGTAAGTCAGTAATGAAGCGTGCATGGCAGTGGACTGTAAGCTCAAGATCTGGGGCCATATGTATAAAGTCGCTCAGAGTAAAATTTTAGTCCTAAGTGTGTCAAAATTCTAAGAATGACGTAATTTTACTCTTATTCCTTAAGAGTCATAAAGGTTCCTAAGTGTTACGACTAGGTCTCAGCTCCTAAATTATTTAAGAGAGCTGAAGAGGTCTCCTAACCTAGTTAGGAGTAACAAGATGGCAGCAAAGAGAAACAAACACTTTCCAGCGAAGATGTGACATATTGGAGTTATATGATGATATGGAGTTAATACAACAATACAAACTTGAATTGTTGAAATTAAAAAGTATTTTTTTTTGTAACTGACAAAGTAAGAAATGTAATATCCTCTTCCGCTCAACAAGTCAATGCTCTAACTGCAGAAATGAAAGAAGTAATTAATTTATTTTTGGCTGGAAAATTGGAAAAATGCAGCACTGCTCCGGTGATTACACTGTAAGCAGGGTCTTACATATTGTGGCACTAACTCCACCAAACACAACAGTGGCCAAATGTGATGTGTGGTTTATTTTATTTTTTTATGACCACACATTTCACTTAAACCATTAAGATACAAAGGACAGAGAAAAAAACTGACCAGTGTTGCCAACTGCTTTCAACTGAAATTAGCTAAAACTGGTCACTTAATGTTGCTAGATGACCTCCTAGAGGTGAGTACACTGATCTATATTTATATTTATATACTGTAGATCAGTGAACTCACGTTTAGGATGTCATGGGAAAGACTCAGAATGTAGATAAGGTTTGTCCAAGAAATGGATTTTGTTGCAAGGCTTTTGAAAAAAGTCTCTAAAGGGATGAGGAAGTTACTGAATCTAGTGACAAAATCACTACATTGGCAACATTGGCACATTGAGTACAACATAAGTTATTAAATTTTCATTGGTCCTCTTGTTTTTGCATGTGTTTATAATTTCTTTGTATGACAGCATGGCCAAAAATTATGACCGCACAATTTGGAATGTTTCATTGCATTATTATCACAAATAAAACAAATGACTCTAAGCAACTATGCAATAAGCTTACAAAATCTTGCACATTTTTTTATTTATTTTTTTAATTAAGGGTGAAGATGTCAAATTTCCTAGGCCGGACATCACCTTGGCTATTACTATATGGCAGTTTATTGACTTTCCAACTGACCACCAATCCATATTGCAAAAACAAGCCACTTTTATGAGGATTGTGGGCTTTCCTGGAGTTGTTGGAGCCATTGATGGAACTCATGTTCATTGCTCCAACTGTAAATGAGGAGGCATACCAATAGAAAACAAAGCATTAGTAATAATTTGTGATAATTTTGCACAATGCAAAGCATTTATAAAATACATTTAAATATTAAAATATTTCAGTGTCTTAATTAAATGATTTTATTGTAGTTACATTAAATGATTGGTGTTGTGCTGCTGTGACTTCACATGAGCAGGCTCACTATTGGCTGATTCAGAGGTTGAGGTCATTGAGGTCACATCATTGTAGTCCTTAGTTCACTACACTTAAGTGTTACCTCAGTCAACACATAAGAATCAGTCTTAGACTTTTTCGGAAAGCTGCTTTTAGCTTCTTTATAAAAGTCTCCTACTCTTAGAAAAGTCCTACTTTTTACTAAGTACTTTTTGACACTTAAGTCAAAGCTTAAGACTATTCTTAAGAGCATTTCTGAGAAGTTTTATACATACGGGCCCTGGGCCCGTATTCATGAAAAATCTTAGCGCTAAGAGTTGCTCCTAGTAACAAAATTCTAAGAAAATTCTTAGAAATGTGGGTGTTTCCTCTTAAATTTAAAGAAAACATCATAGTAAAGAACAAAGTAATTCAGAAAGCATCTTAACCCTTAAAAGAGGTCTTAAGGTCTGAAATTGTTAAGAGTACTGACGAGGACATTTAAGAGGCTTAAGAGTTTCTTTAGCAGCGGAGAAAATGGATGAAACATGAAGAGGGAGAAGAAATGTGTTGCACACAATGCATGACAGTGAGTTAATAAGACGCTACACATTAGATCGTGCAGGGATCATGTTTGTGACAGATCTTATTAAAGACATGTTAACATCCCTGACACTGCGCAGAAATGCCATAGCGCCAGAAATGGACATAATCACTACATTAACTACATTAACATATTTGGCAACTGGAAAAATGCAACTATGCAGCAGCGATGATTTGGGTCTGTTACAGCACTTTCAGAACCTTATTGTGTCACTGTTCATTTCCTATAAAATACGTTAAGTATGACAGCATGGTAAAGAAAAAATAAAGAATATAATGTGTGTGTGTGTGCGCGAGAGAGAGAGAGAGAGAGAGAGAGAGAGAGAGAGAGAGAGAGAGGGAGAGAGAGAGAGAGAGAGAGAGAGAGAGAGTACAGTAAAACAGGAAAAAGTACGCTTGTAATTTCAAAGTGAAGGCTTTTAATAAACCCAACTCTTAAAAGCGATTTAATTCCTTCTTGGATAACCAACCAATCACAGTCTTCAAAAGACTGTGTCATAGCTAGCAACGGGGTCAGCCCCGCCTCCTCACTAAAGCCCGGCTCACACTGTGCGATTTTTTAAAAGTCCTTTAGGATTGTACTTGTCAGACTGTACGAACATGACGATCATGTCACACTGTGGGATCTCAGTTGTCATTAATGTCAGACTGTACAACGGTCAAGACGAGTTAAAAATGGGTGCACGCAAGAAAACTTGTCCGGACACGTCCAGTGACTACGAACTGCATTGCACGTGGGACCGAACTGTTGGCTATCATGAAAAGTATATGAACGGCGGCAATACCGGCGTATTTAAGAAGAATAGTGTATGCAGCTCTACACACCCACATGAAAACAGCGGCGCACCAGTATCAGCAACGTACCAGATGAATTCCGTGAGCGGAGGACGGAGCGCCGGAGTTTATGCTGATAGAATAATTCTCTAGCATTAATTCTGCTCATAGCTTGTCTTGAAAAACGGAGACAGTTTGACATTCATCGTAGGGGTCGTCACACTGCAGGACTGTTCGCCAAATCTTCTGACACTGCCAGAACTTCGTCGGAGGTGAAATTTGATCGCAACAGACATTAATCGGCTGTCGGTGAACATGTCAAACCAGCGATCAAAGTCTACAGATTTTAGCCTAGGATTATAGGAATCTTTTAGGATTTTCAAAATTTGTCTCAGACGAGCAAATCGTGGCCAAAATCGCACAGTGTGAGCCAGGCTTAAGATAAAAGTTTTTGTCTTTTCCTCGCTGGTCCTGAATCACTTTTAATCTAAGACTCCTAGCTAGAAATTAAGCTAAATTAGGAGCTCTCTGAGAGGATTCTTAGAATCTTTATGAATACGGGCCCTGAACTGCATGCAAACAAAATAAACAACAACACAAAAGAGCAAGCGGCAAGCCCGGCTAGCATGGTCACATCGTGCCCCTGTCCTCATCAACGCTGCAGTCTTTATAGCTCCATATAATGAGCCTCGGGTGGTAAGACACACCCACAATAACGAGAATACCTGCAAACCAAAGACAAAACAAGAAAAACACAGGCCCAGCACTTACTGGGACACAACAGTAGCCTATTTCATATTTGTACCAGACCTCAAATGTAACCTGGGCACCCCCCCCACACACACACACTTCCGTGGCCCATGTGTGTGCGTATTTTTATATTTTTTATTTTCATACTTACTGTAACAGTGCTCCAGCATGACTGTGCATGAAATCCTCCTACAGTGTTTGAATGAAATGGATTCATTTAAATGGCATTTAACTAAAAGAAAACTCAACGCAATTCCCAAAAGTCAACTGGAGAAGAAATCAAAGTTTGCTGTTGTGGAATGTATAATTCAACATTATCATCCTGATGGTGCTGTGAAGCGCACTCTGGGCATTTTGGAAAAGATGAGGCAGATGAATCTTGCCAAAAAGCTGCGAGAGAAGCTAGATAAATTGTATATTTATTGTAATACTATATGTATATATATACGTATATATATATATAGAGAGAGAGAGAGAGAGAGAGAGAGAGAGAGAGTGAAGATATTGCTTTTAAAATGTAAAATTTACTAATATCCTTCATCAAAATGTTGTGTTTTATTTATTAGCTCCGAAGAACCCCGCCGCTAAGAAGAAAGCCAAGAGACCCGCCACTGCAGCGCCCAAGAAAGCAGCCAAGAGCCCCAAAAAGGCCAAGCCTGCCAAACCCAAGGCGGCAAAACCTAAAGCTGCCAAGCCTAAAAAGTCAGCTCCCAAGAAGAAGTAAATGTCCACTGTTTGTTTCTCAACGACTCTTTTATGAGCCACCCACTAAACACTAAATCAAGTGGTGCAAATCTATTGGTGCTGTAATCAAAATAACTGCTACAGAAGAGTGTATTTATGAAGTGTTGTTTCACCACTTCAGTTCACTTTGCATTGTTTTACACATGCCGACTGTGCACTTAGAAATAGGGATGCACCGATACCACTTTTTCCAGAACAAGCCGATACTGATACTTTTATTTTTAGTACTTGCCGATACCTATGGAGTTAATTTTGTGCCATTAAAAATAAATGCAATTTTTCAAGAAACTTATGAAAATATAAACTGAAACTGAAAAAAATGCAGACAAAATCTTTGACCTTGTTTTTAATACACTGCCTGTTTTGCTAGCTGTTTTCTACTTTTTCTTTAGCTGATCTGTACTTACAAATGTGGTTCCAGAGTTTTCGCCATTCTGCCACAAATCTCTTGTGAGGGTGGGGCTAGCAGCGGTGTGTTTTCATTGGCTACTGGGTTTTTGATTGACAGCTTCTTGACCTAGAAGTGAAAGCGTCAATGTTGCGCCTGTGTGTATGCATCTGTTAGCGGCTTCCTATTTCATTTCAGTGATATAAAATTATATGTAAAGATTATTTTATTATTATTTATTTATCTACTGCTATACTACTGTTACGGAACTGCCAGACACAAAGGTGAGTGTTGAGATAAGTGAGTTTATTAACAAGGATTAGGCGAGACAACGGTGGTGAGAGTCCTTGCGTGAGGTAAGTGGCTTTCCTGATGAATAGTGGATCGTGCACAAGGATTCTGACAGTGTCTCTGTTCTTTGGCAGGTTCGTGGCGGATAGGAATCCTGGAGAGCCTGCGAGTCTCTAGAGTCCACAGAAGTAAAGGTATCTGGTGGTGAGAGGGAAGACAGAGGGTAAGTGTCGTCAGGCAAGTAACACAGGTTAGTATACTCAGCTAGGAGATCGCTGTAGAGGGAAGGTCCGAGTGGTATCCATAAGTCTCAACACCATGGCAGCTTTGTGACTTCAAGATCAGACGATGACTGGAGTGAGGAGTGAGCTTAAGTAGAGCAGGCGTGATGAGCTGTGATGAGGAGCAGGTGTACATGATGATTAAACAGGTGCAGGTGAAGGCGATCAGTGATGGAGGATACGGGCCATTCTCTAACAGTACCTCCCCCTCCCGGACGGCGCGTCCCGCGACGTAATAACAAAACCTGGGAGGGGGGGTGGGCGCCGTGGATGTCAGAGGAAGACATGGATAACGGGAAGGCATCCATGGCGGATCCTGAAGGCCATGGCGGATTCGGGAGGCCATGGCGGATCCGGGGCTTCGGGAGGCCATGGCGGATCCGGGGCTTCGGGAGGCCAAGGCGGATCCGGGGCTTCGGGAGGCCAAGGCGGATCCGGGGCTTCGGGAGGCCATGGCGGATCTGAAGGCTCGGGAGATCATGGCCTAATTCTTCTGTGCGGCCATGGTGGGTCATGGATCTCCGTGGCCTTGGCTCTAGGCCAGGCCACCCAGGCAGAGGATATATAGCCCCCCCCAAAAATTTTCATGGGGAAGCTCCCCTCTGGTGGGCATTCTGGAGGAGCGTGCTCTAGAAGAAGCTCTGGAAGAGCGGGCACTAGAAGGCGCTCTGGAGGCGCGGGCACTAGGGGGCGCTCTGGAGGCGCGGGCACTAGGGGGCGCTCTGGAGGCGCGGGCACTAGGGGGCGCTCTGGAGGAGCGGACACTAGGGGGCGCTCTGGAGGAGCGGACACTAGGGGGCGCTCTGGAGGAGCCGGCACTTGCGGAGGCTCTGGCGGGGCAGGCATAATGGGGCGCTCTTGCAGCGCGGATTCCGGATGGCTGGACGGAACCAGTGGGAATTTAGGACGGCTGGACGGAACCAGCGGGACTTCTGGACGGCTGGACGGAACCAGCGGGACTTCTGGACGGCTGGACGGAACCAGCGGGACTTCTGGACGGCTGGACGGAACCAGCGGGACTTCAGGAGGGTACTGGCGTGGAGCAGCCACTGGAGGGCACAGGCGTGGAGCAGCCACTGGAGGGCACTGGCGTGGAGCAGCCACTGGAGGGCACTGGCGTGGAGCAGCCACTGGAGGGCACTGGCGTGGAGCATCCACTGGAGGGCACTGGCGTGGAGCAGCCACTGGAGGGCACTGGCGTGGAGCAGCCACTGGAGGGCACTGGCGTGGAGCTGCCACTGGAGGGCACTGGCGTGGAGCTGCCACTGGAGGGCACTGGCGTGGAGCTGCCACTGGAGGGCACTGGCGAGGAGAAGGCACTGGAGGGCACTGGCGTGGAGCAGCCACTGGGTACCCTGTCATCCCCTCAAATTCAACCAAGACCCCCAAAGGCACGAGTCTCTCTGCCTTTGGCGGGTCTGGGGATGCCGCGGGCGGCGGAACCATCATCGCCGCGGACGGGAGCATCATCGTTGCTTCGGGCGGCGGAACCATCATCGTCGCTTCTGGCGGCGGAACCATCATCGCCGCTACGGGCGGCGGAGCCATCATCGTCGCTTCCGGCGGAACTCCGACTCGGGATCGAAGACTCTCCAGACACTTGAAGACAGTCTCCTGCCATGTGAGGCTGGAAGTGTCTGGGAGCTTAAAGGGGTGATGGGATGTGATCCCGAGCCGGAATAAGAGCTTGAGGGCTCGATCCTCTAGTGCGCTGGAGAGGGCGAAAGGCACGAATTCCCTCACGAAATCCAGCGGGTCGTGGATTCCATAAGCCCTCGTGATAAAAGCTGCCGCCTCCATTACGCTGTGGTCCGCACACGTCTTCGGTTCGATCTGATCTTCTGTTACGGAACTGCCAGACACAAAGGTGAGTGTTGAGATAAGTGAGTTTATTAACAAGGATTAGGTGAGACAACGGTGGTGAGAGTCCTTCTGACAGTGTCTCTGTTCTTTGGCAGGTTCGTGGCGGATAGGAATCCTGGAGAGCCTGCGAGTCTCTAGAGTCCACAGAAGTAAAGGTATCTGGTGGTGAGAGGGAAGACAGAGGGTAAGTGTCGTCAGGCAAGTAACACAGGTTAGTATACTCAGCTAGGAGATCGCTGTAGAGGGAAGGTCCGAGTGGTATCCATAAGTCTCAACACCATGGCAGCTTTGTGACTTCAAGATCAGACGATGACTGGAGTGAGGAGTGAGCTTAAGTAGAGCAGGCGTGATGAGCTGTGATGAGGAGCAGGTGTACATGATGATTAAACAGGTGCAGGTGAAGGCGATCAGTGATGGAGGATACGGGCCATTCTCTAACAACTACATTTTTAAGATGATTTCTGAGGAATAGCACAGGTGAATGATATCTAGGGTTGGGTACCGAACTCGGTATTTTTAAGGGTACATACTGAATTGCGTCAGTACTACCGAGTATCGATTCACATTAAATCATTCGGTACCAGATTTCGGTACCTGAGAACCATTTGGGCGCATACGAGAGAGAGAGAGAGAGAGAGAGTTCTGAATGTTCTGAAGTGTGTTTACATCTTTAGGGTCATATGGTTTCCGCAAAAACGTGGACAGGATGGCGGAGTCCATTTATAAAAACAGAATTTGCTCTAAAGCGCGGAATGCCACGGAATTCGTCAATTTTTGGATGAATAAAAGAAGGTCTGTCACTTAATTCGAATCGCAATATGCAATATCAATATAATCGCAATATAGTGTATGTGAATATTAAAACGCAAAAATGTTTGATTTTCAGCCTCTGCATCTCACTACATGACAACATGAACACATGAACTTACAGGCTGTGAGTCACTTCATGAGAATTTTACCGTTTCATTTGAGAAATCCAGCATCATATCATACTGTATACACACAGAAACTTCACGGCAACGTGTCAAAATAAAAGTGCGGTTTAACATGTAAGAGAAATATATTACTCTTGTATTACTTTTGTACTGTATAATGTACGTCTTTATATATTCCATTTACTGACAAATTTAAATAAAACAATTAACTGATAAAATAATTATTAAAACTACATTAACCACTTAATTGTAGAAAAAATACAATTATTATTAAAACGTTTTTAAAGCAATATTCACACAATTTTTCTACCATGTATTAATTTTAACAATAAACCTCTGTTTGTTTGCAAAAAATAAAAGTTTCATTTTCATTTGATTAAAAATAAATAAATGTTTCATGCCTTCATTTGATAATCAGAAAAAAATAAAACAAGAATTTCTGGAAGAAACAAAATCAAAAACAGTGACTTATTTTTTCACTGAAAAAAAATGTTTTTGTTATTACACAGAGAGTAAAGTACCGAAAAAAGGTACCGTTGGGTACCGGTACCGAATTCCAGGTTCAAAAGTGAACGGTACCCAACCCTAATTATATCATCATCATCATAGGCACCAATTTATGTTTTTGCCGGTGGTTGCACAAACTTTGACATATGTAGTCTTTAATAATGCCTAAATATATATATCCATTTACAAAACCTAAAACATGCAAGTGCAAAACCAAATACATACATCATGGGTATACATTGGGCTAAACAGCCATCTAATGGTTACACAACGATATTACAGAAAATATTTGCTAATTAATAATGTTTTCAACTCAAACGTAACTATGCACATAATGTAGTTATTTTAATATATTTTAAATTATTATTTTGTAAATAGGTTAATAAATGAATTAAAATTTACTAATGGCTTCCCTAATCTCATTTGCATAATAATTTGTTGCGTGACAAATCTGCATTTTGGCAGCTAATAGTGTATACTGCTTGCCGGTTGCATGACGTAAATGGATATTTAGCGTTTTATTTTTATTTATTTTTAATACATCAACTGCAGAGGAATCTCGACCTAACCAAATTAAAGTCAGATGAAGATGCTGTGCTTGATGACTTGAATAATCTCATAAAGGTGATCCGCAGGACGCTCCGTTGGAGCAGCTCAGTGCTTTACATTTATGTCAAGTAAAGGACCATTTACATCGAAATGTAATTTAGTGCACAAAGAACAAAACCTAGAAAATTTTTAAAGTCTACTTTGCTATTTTGTTGAGAAGCATGTTTATAGTACATTATTTTCAAATTTTTTTTTTCAATGGATTGACTTGCACTAATTAATTGTTCACCTCAAGAATAGCCATGTGTGCTAAACAATGTACATTTTGATTTCACTGAAACTTTAAGAGGACTAATTTTGTGATGCCCCATTTCGCGATCAGCTATTAACCAGAAACTTCCACAGCAATTTACAGTGCTGTTAATTGATGAAAATCACACTTTCTGTGCAGTGTTTTGTGTTCTGTCATAAAAACACCTGATCTGGAGTCTTTTTTTAAAATAAATAAATAAGTTCGAATGGGGGCAGTTGTGGTCTAATGGTTAGAGAGTCGGACTCGTAACCCAAAGGTTGTGAGTTCGAGTCTCGGGCCGGCAGGAATTGTAGGTGGGGGAGTGAATGTACCGCGCTGACTGAAGTGCCCTTGAGCAAGACACCGATCCCCCAACTGCCCCCCGGGCGCCACAGCACTGGCTGCCCACTGCTCCGGGTGTGTGTTCACGGTGTGTGTGTGTTCACTGCTGTGTGTGTGCACTTTGGATGGGATAAATGCAGAGCACAAATTCCGAGTATGTCCATATGTCACGTCACTTTCACTTCCATAATAATAAAAAATAAAAATAAAAAAGGGTATGGGTTAAGAACGCATTCATATGCGTATGTGAATAACACACACACACTCACACGCACACACACACACACACATACACACAGTGGAGCTGAGTAGAATTGTTCAGGTTTCTTTGATGAATAGAAAGTTCAGAAGAACAGCATTTGTTGGAAAAATAATTATTTTGTAACATTATAAATGTCTTTATCATCCCTTTTGACCAATTTAAAGTATCCTTGCTAACTAAAAGTATGAATTTCTATAATTTATATATATATATAATGGGTGTCATGTCATGAAATGTTTTTAATATGACTGAAGCTGTATTTAACGTGATCACAATCTATTAAAAACATTGTAAGTTAGGCCTATTAATTGTAATGATTTCATTTCCACGGTTATTCAAGCAACAAATCAATTATAGGCCTAGAAATAGCGAGCAAAGTGCACAGTATCAACAAGCTTTTGAATGGTATAGTGTAATAAATGCTGATCTTTGGATCTTTCCATTCATCAAAGAATCCGGAAAAATATATATACTCAACTGTTTTAAATATTGATAATAATAATAATAATAATAATTAAAAAAATGTTTCTTGAGCAGCAAATCAACATATTATTATGATTTCTGAAGATCATGTGACACTGAAGACTGCAGTAATGATGCTGAAAATACAGCTTTAAACACAGGAATAAATTACATTTTAAAATATATTCAAATAGAAAGCAGTTATAGTAAAAATATTTCAAAAATGTACTGTTTTTGCTGTACTTCAGATAAAATAAACGCAGGCTTGGTGAGCAGAAGAGACTTCTTTAAAAAAACATTAAAAATCTTATTGTTCAAAAACTTTTGACTGGTAGTGTATATATGATCAAATGTATTCAGAACAACATTCTAAAACACTGTTGCCTTTTACTTAATTGTTGAACCTGAATCTTTCAAAGCGTTCATTGCCATTAAAAAGCCCATGCTAACGTTTTGAATCATCCAGTTAAAACGTTTAGACCGAATAATTATGTTTGTATTTTGAAAATGGATGATGAAAAATGTCAACTATCACAACAGTATAACATTACTCATTCGTCCTGCAGTAATTCCTGCTGCTTGTTAAGTAAGAAAAGGCAGGCTATACATTACATTAATAGTAGCCTATGGATATTTTCAAATCTCACAGATAAAGGAAGAATGAGACATGACGTGTCGCACTGAAAGGGGAGGAGAAATCATTTTTACTTTCGTTTGTGTTCAGGAATATTTTAAATAGCTTTTCCACACGTCTTTTCCATCATTCACAAAGGTAAGTGTGTGTTGTTTTGTAGAGAGGCCTTTATTACTAAATCAGGGTTAGAGCTGGATTTGTGTTAAACTGGTTTTACTCACAACACAGTCTCTCTGAACAAAGCTGTGATCGGAAACTCAGTTCAGGAGAGTTGGAGACATGTTCACAGATTCGAATTTCCCGGATCAACAGCTCGTGAGATAAATATGTTGCTACACAAATAACACGTTTTCGATCGTAGTAACGCAGGCAACGATCTACATCATAATTTCATCAAAACGAGACTTCCTCGTTGATCTCTAGGCGCAGGCGGCTGAGAGACAGTTCGTCTGCAAAGCGAGAAACTCCGCAGCATTAGGTGTTACTGGTTATAATGGGGGTTGTATAGGTTTTAACGGAAACTGTAATGGTCCCTGTGGGTCTCTTGTAATTTGTCGCATTGGCTTGTTACAACTACTAAAGCCTGTGGAATATGTTCCAAAACACACTACAGAAAACTTTTTTTTATGGTTTTAATGGTTAATGGTTAATAGTTCATGGTTTGTATTGTTTCTAATGGTATTTGAAGTGGAAACCATTACAATGTCGGTTATTTGAAGAGTTTATTTGCAAAAACAGATAACTCCGTTTTTGAAAAGTTTAAAAAAAATCATGTTTTTATTGTGTTTTATTGTGTTAGTTAGCTGGTTTTTTTTGTTTGTTTTTTTAACCCAGTCAAAATAACCCAACTGCAGTTTGATTGAGATTAACTGGAATGCACAATGAAAAAAACATGATTTCTGAGAATTATCTGTTTTTGCAAATGAACTCTTCATTTATTTATTTATCGATCTATCTATCTATCTATCTATCTATCTATCTATCTATCTATCTATCTATCTATCTATCTATCATCAGCAGGGCCGAAAAGCATTAATTACTTCATAAATAGCCAATAATTTCAATGTTACCACTGTAGTGACACCAAATTTAGTTCACACATCAATGGTCTCCAATTGTTCATACTACATCACTTAGTTTGAAGAAAGAAAAAAAAGTGCTTTTGCATTTTTTATGAAAAATAATCAATAAGTTCACTGTAACACACTGTCCTGTCACCAAATTCAATCCACACATCACTGCTCTCCTACAGGTTTTACTTCAAAACATAATTTTGAGAGAAAAAAAATGAAAGAAAAAAAAAAGTATTTTTTGCACAATTTTAAGATAACTCATTATGCAGTGTAATGGAATCCAATTCAGTTCACAAATCAGTGCTTTCCCAGTGGTTATACTACAATACTTAATTTGAATTTAAAAAAATAATAATAATAAAAAAAATAACAGTGACATTATTGAATATTTTCAAGTTAAAAAAAAAAAAACCTTTAATATGACTTTAAAATGTCAATTAAAAACAAATATTACATCAATTTTATGTAATATTCATTTTAAGGGTACCTATATTCTTGCTGTTTTGCTCCTTCACTGGAGATGCCAAAAGAAATGAACAACATAATTGGTTGAATTTGGATCAGACAGTGAAATGCATGCATAACTGTGGGTTGCTAATCTTCAGATGAATGATTCTATGCAGCAAGTATACATTCATAAAGAGAATATGAAGTGATATTGAAGTATAAATGTTTCAGATGAATGCATGTCTCATTAACAGTAGTCCAGCATGGCTGTGCATGAAATCCTCCTGGATTGTTTGGATGAACTGGATTCTAAGGACATGGAATTATTTAGATGGCACTTAACTCAAGGCATAAACGACTTCAAAATTCCCAAAAGTCAGTTGGAGAAGAAAGAAAGTTTTGGTGTTGTGGACTGTATGATTCAACGTTATCATACGGATGGAGCTGGGAAGCTCACTCTGCTCGTTTTGGAAAAGATGAAGCAGATGAATCTTGCAAAAGAGCTGCGGGAGAAGCTGGGTAAATGACATATATTCAATATATTTACTACAAATCAAAGTTTAATGATGCACCAAGACCATCTATTAACATACAATGCAGTGTTTTATTTAATATAATCCACAAATACATGCAGTTAGAAATCCACAATTACTTTGTGCAGTCACATAGATTTCAAGGCTTTTGATAATGTTTGATAACGTCACTAAATCTAAAATATATACTGATGAATGAATTAATGAAAATGTAGTGTATGTTCTTTTTTTTTAATATCCTTAGTGAATAACCATGCATGTGAGGAAATAAATAAAAATAATAATTATTATTTTTATTATTATTATCCATCTTCACAGGTCATATGGATACACCGCAGTCCAAACATACTGAGGCTGGTACAGCACAAAAACAAGAGAGATGCAAACCTGGTAAGTCAATCAGTCTATTTATCTATCTATCTATCTATCTATCTATCTATCTATCTATCTATCTATCTATCTATCTGTCTGTCTGTCTGTCTGTCTGTCTGTCTGTCTATCTATCTATCTCTCTATCTCTCTATCAATAAATGCATTATAAACAGCTATTGTGCTTGGTAGTGAGTGACATTTATGACATTCAAAAATTTAAAAAATGTATTTTTTGTGTACACAGGTGCTGAGTTTGTGGAGAAGCACAGGACAAAGTTGATCAACAGAGTCTCACTGGTGGAGCCCCTTGCAGATGACATGAAAGATCTGATTGGTGATGAAAAATATGGAATCATCTTAAAGCCAGGAACAAGCCAAGCACAAATGAGAAAGCTTCTGGACTTTCTGACAACAACTAAACTGAAAGAGGAATTTTACCAAAGTCTAAAAAAAAATGAGCACTTACTTGTTGAAGATTTGGAGGATTCTGAGTAGATGGGTTTAATTTGGCTTATTGTCATTCAAGGTATACAGTAAAACAAAACCCGTTTGCACTGCAAGTTACCAAAATACAGACAGGACTATCAGTTTTGGATGATAATAATAATAATAATAAATGAGAGAGCGAGAGAGAGAGAGAGAGAGAGAGAGAGAGAGAGAGAGAGAGAGAGAGAGACATGTAACATGCTGTCCTTGCTTGATTGTTAATAAAATATTTGGAACTCTCTCTGGAACATCTTTCTTATCAATGCCTACACACACACACACACACACACACACACACACACACACACACACTCTCACTCTCTCACACACACTCGCATGCACACACAAACACACTCGCACGCACGCGCACACACACACACACACACACACACAATCTCACACTCATACACACTCTCACACACGTCCCTTCCAATTAAGGCCCTCTGAGTGCTTGATTTTGGGAAGGAAGAAAAAAAAAGCTAAAAATAGCTTCAGAGATGTAATGGAAATATGACATACACAAACATACAAAAAGCAAGTTCACATGACCAAAACCTCCCAGTTTTTGAGAACCATATCCATTCATTTCTCACCACATCATTCTACACAACTGCTGTAGCACAACTCCAAAAGCAGAATTAATAAACTAAGTAATAATTAAAGAGGAATAAAGCATCTAAACAGCATTTATTTTACAGGGGAAAACGGTGTTTAAACCCATTGCGATTATGGCTGCTTACATTTGATGGTAGACTAGTCACAAAGCAGGGAGAAGAAAAAATAAATAAAAATAAATAAACTTCACAACAAAAATATATGTAGATAGATAATTATTAGGCATGTTGATATTTTGTTTTGTTTTTTTCCAAGCACATTTGACCAATTCCAAACCACATCAATCTTAATAACTAACATTATTATTATTTTTTAAATCAATTATAAGTGATATATAATTGTAAATGAAGGCTGGAAGTGAAAAACTCCTTATATTGTGTAATTATTAGGCATGTTTTATTTTACAGATAAACTGAGCCAAACAACAGATTTAACTCGGACTAAAAGTCAAAAATTATTAAATGTCCATGAGAAGGATGCAATACTAATGCAATAGAATTTGCAAAGTTAAGGCATGACCATTGGACAGTGCAATGCTCATTGGGTCAGCACGGTCAGAAAAAAAAAACAGATGAAGAAAAAATTAATGTGAAGAATTAGGTGTGAAACCATCAAGTACCATTTAGTCTCCAGCGCCACTATTTTCCAGAACTGCAACCTTCCTGGAGTCTCCAGAAGAACAAGCTGTCAGGTTATCAGAGACTTTAGGTAAAAAAATCCTACAAAATGACCCTCACTTAATAAAAATAGCATGTTGAAGTGTTGTGAAAAACTGAATCAGGACTAAGAAATGTCTGATCTTCCTCATCATGCAGCATCTCTACAAACATCTCAGCCGTTAATCTAGCATAGTCTGGGATCAGCAATACTAACACACTAGATGAAGAGAGCACAACAAGCAGTTGATCATGTATATACTGATTATATATTGTCGCTGTCAGAGAGAAACCTTGTATGTCCAAAACCATTACTTTTCAGAAACACTGACAGACATACTGTAAAGGGTGACCAATTTCAGGGTCAAGGTAACCTTAGCCTAACATTCAAATATTACGTCCAGTTACCTTCCACAGTATATCAAATATTTTCTGTGGTAATAAATTATAAAATAAGACTAAATGCATAAATTATAGAAAAGCAGCCATGTTGAGTTGTGAAATGTGGGGCAGGTGAATAGTTTTCTGCAGTAAATATGTTCCTACTTGAAAAAAAAAAAAATATAGCAAATATTCAAAGGTTTCTATATGGGTCGTTTTTGACCCATGTGTGTAAAATTGATGTAGATGTTTTTTTGTTTGTTTGTTTTATAAAGTGAAGAAAGGAAAAAATAAACTTAATTATTTGTGGAAATCAAAAACAAGATACTTAATGTATACCTGGAATAATAAATGATAAAACACATTTCATTTCAAGATTCAGCAAAGAAACACTCAGCCACGGGTCATTTTAGACCCATGTTGTGCATTAGAAGGGTAGTGACACAAAAACAATTTTTATTTAAAAATAAAATAAAAATAAGAATATGTGATGATCAAAAACAAGTTAATTGAGGAATTCTGAATGATGAAATTAATTTCTTGCAAAGATATAGAAAAAATGAACTCAGTCACGTCACTTTAGACCCATGTAGTGCATCAAAGGGTTAAAACCACCAATAAATGCTGATTGGAAGAGCTTAGAAGCTTCTGTCACCTCTCTACTGCAATCGTGGCCCATTCCTCACCTGAAAAAAACTTTCAGATCACTGATAATCTTTAGTTTTCACTTTGCCACTGTTTTTTTTTTTTTCAAATTCCAGTAGCGAACCGTGACTTTTTAACCTAGGCCCTCTCCCTCTCCCATCGTCGGGGGAAAAAACAAACTACCAGCCTAGTTTACGGTCACACGGTGTCATCTTCTAAAAGTCATCTTTGATAATTCCTAATCTAATCTTAAAGCGGTCACACACTGAATGAGAAGCGCAGTGCTGCGATGCACCACGTCCAGACACCGGTGGTGCCACCGGTAACTGTCTGCGGATCCCAGCTGCGACTCTGGGTACTGTTCACAATCCAGCTGCGCCACAGAGTGCCACTCACATAGTTTTCCATTAAATTACATTATATTAGTCCCAAATTATTATTAATGTATATAATGACTTCATCCTTGGTTGGGAGATTATGGATTGTGCATTTTTTCAGCGAAACGTTTGTCTTTCTGAGGCACTAATAATGCCCATGCTTCTTATAACGAGGAGGAACGCCTATACTATAGACTGTAATAGATGGCACTTTCTCATTCCGTTTGCTCTGTTATTTCAGTCACCGAATTTCAAACTGTTTGACACCATTTGCTCAGTCTTTAAGCAAACTTTAAACAGTTTGAAGGATATATTAAAGGTTTTGGACTGCCATCTTGATCTGGTGTGCCATAAGCGAGATGCTCTAGATGCGGCGCGGGGTGGCATTCCTTGTCCGGTGTGCGACCGCATTTCAGAATTGCAACTAGAAAACAGCACAGTGAGAGCGACTGATATCACCATAATAAAATATATCTAAATTTGAGTCAAATGAAAATCCTCATTACTAATGCATTATCACACAATCGGTCTGTGCACAAAACCAACAAATGTAATGTTTAATGTAAGCCAACACATTATGACATCGCTCACAGCAAAACAAAGTAACACTTCATGACAAACAAGCATGGTTTATAATCAATAATATTACTGGCACAGCGGCCCAGTAAATGTCCTCACTTACGTAATTTTCAGTTTCCATCATGATGTGAATAATAGCTAATGTTAGTTAGTTTATCAGGGTATATACTTTTTTTCCGAAAGAGGTCTCAAAGCAGGTGGAACTTGTCATAAAGTTAGTGATAACAAGCCCCACCCATTAAGAGTGAAGGTATGATTGGTCAGTTTTTCTGTCACTTGAAATCACGCTCCCATTGATTTACTATTGCTTGGCCCTCTGTAATTTCACAGCGGGACCACCAATCACAGAGCTGCAAACGCTACGTGGAAGCATTCAAATATGGAGAAAATGGGCGGCGTTCATTAGCCCATTCACCGAATAGGTAGATTTGAAGAGATTATTTCAACAGAAATCATATTTATTTTATTTAGATGATGATTGTCAAATTATGAATTGATTAAATAAAATGAGAAATTATGACTTTTTATTAAAATAATTTCTAAATTTTTCTAATTTTAAAGAATTTATTTAAAAATGATATATATATATATATATATATATATATTATATATATATATATATATATATATATATATATATTTTTTCAATAGTTTAGGCCCTCTCTGGGGGCCGAGAGGGCCCTGACAGTTCCCCACTGTCAAATTCAAACATATATTTTCAATGATAATTAAATCTGGAGACTGAACAGGACACTCAAGAACATTCTGTGACCGATACCTGAACCAAGCATATTAAGTAAATTTGGATGTACAGTATTGGGATGATTGTCCAGCAGTCCATTGATCATTAGCTTCAGTCTTTGCACTAAAGACAATTCTTGTCAAAATGGCCTGATACTTCAAAGAATCCATGATTTCCTTCATACAGTCATGATTTCCACTTCCTGCAACAGTAAGACACCCCCATAACAGGACTGGTCCACCTCAATAGCCGCTTTTCCACTGTCGGGCCAGTGCGAGCCAGTGCTTTCAATAGGCTAATAGCCTGTAGCACTGAGCCCAAAATCACAATGCGTTTCCACCGTTGGTCCAGAAGCTCCGCAGCGCCTCAGTAAAACCCGCCCTTTACACGCCTCTCTGGAACAACGTCACGCAACCCCATCATTTCACCAAAGAGAAGTTATCAGAAAACTAATCACAAATAGGTCACTCACTGGAACTAGCGCGATCACAAAACGAACATGATACAAGCGGCCGTATGTTTGCATGTTTTGTTAAAGATTTTAATCCAAAAGCATCAATGTTTTACAATAATAGGTGATATATTGATCATAATGAATTAATCAGGACTGGAAATTAGTCTCACAGAAATAAAGCGGTATGAACTGTTATTTCACAAAAGAAAGAGGACACAGACTACATTCAGTCGAATCTGTTTCTGTTTATTTGTAGTCAAGAATGATCATTTCTCTATATTTTTCCATCGAAAATACGACCTGAGGGAGCTCCCGAACAAAAAACATTATGATAATTTTTATGACATACACAGAGCTTGAGTCTCGAGACGATACTTATGACAGATAAAATATGTTACTAAATAAATACACGATTGTGATAGCCTTAATGATAAGCTGATATCACGTTTCTTCAAGCGGTCATTTGTACCATGTTTACTATGGTAATGGCTAGTGTGCATAGTCTTTTGCATCGCTTATAAATATTTCTGCATTGTATGGTGATCATAATCCACATCGGATCTCAAACAGAAGTCATTTCAAACACTCGCTGCTGTTTGAAAGTGAGTTTTTAGCTAAAATTATTTTAAAAGTCTTTAATGTTGTTGTTATAGCTATTAACTTGTGCCGCGGAGAAACTCCGCCTTTGTTCATAACCACTCCTCTAGCCCCAGCTGGCCTGCTTTGGCCCAAGGTTTACGTCGGGCTAAAAAAACCCTGGCTGTTGGCCCCAAGGAAGCACCGAAGAGGTATGATCAAGCCCCGGAAGTGTTAGTGGAAACGCGACTGGCCTTGGCACGCACTAGCACGCCCACTTTTGGCCCGACAGTGGAAACGCGGCTAATGTTTGACTATGGAAATGGTGTTCTTCTGCTCATAAGTTTTGAATTTTTTTGCACCAGACATACCGCTGATCCATGGGTCCAAAGAGTTCCAGTTTGGTCACATCACTCCATAAAACATTCTTCCAGAACTCCACGGGTCTATCTACAGTGCATTGAAAGTTTGGATCCCTTGTAGAATCTGTGAAAATGTGAATAATTTTAACAAAATAAGAGAGATCATACAAAATGCATGCTATTTTTTATTTAGTACTGTCCTGAGTAAGATATTTTACATAAAATATGTTTACATATAGTCCACAAGACAAAAAAATAGCTGAAATTATTCAAATAACCCCCTTCAAAAGTTTGGGAACCCTTGGTTCTTAATACTGTGTGAGGTTACCTGATGATCCACGACTGTTCTTTTGTTTTGTGTTGGTTGTTCATGAGTCCCTTGTTTGTTCTGAACAGTTGAACTGAGCTTTCTTCAGACAAATCCTCCACGTTCTGTAGATTCTGCAGTTTTCCAGCAATTTTGCATATTTGAACCCTTTCCAGCAGTGACTGTATGATTTTGAGATCCATCTTTCACACTGAGACATTGATGGACTCAAACAACTATTAAAAAAAGTTCAAACATTCACTGATGCTCCAGAAGAACACACGATGCATAAGCCGGGTGAAAACTTTTGAACAGGATGGAGATTTCCACTTTTTCTTTGTTGAAATGTATATTTCCATTTATTACTGCCCTTCGAAGCAACAAAGATACTTGCATTGTTTCCCGGATGACAAATAAGTACAATTTACCTTGATCTTCAAATCAAAAGTATTTCACCACCGCTGCTTAATGCATCGTGTGTTCTTTGGAGCATCATGAATGTTTGAACCTTTTTTAATAGTTGTGTTTGAGTCATCAATTGTCCTCAGTGTGAAAGATGGATCTCAAAATCCTTACAGTCACTGCTGGAAAGGTTTCATGCAAAAATCTGGAAAACTGTTCAGAATCTACAGAACGTGAGGATTGTCTGAAGAACACTCATTCAACTGTTCAGAACAAACAAGGACTCATTGAACAACCAACACAAAACAAAAGACCCAGTCGTGATCATCAGGAACCTCACAGTATTAAGAACCAAGGGTTCAAACTTTTGCACGGGGTTATTTGAATAATTCAGCTATTTTTTGTCTTGTGACTATATGTAAACATTTTATGTAAATGCTACTCAGACAGTACTAAATGAAAAAGTTAACATGCATTTTGTCATGATCTCTCCTATTTGTTAAAATTATCACATTTTCACAGATTCTACAAGGGATCCCAAACTTTCGCATCCATAAATGAAATTTAGCATATTCAAATCAGCGTTTTTTGTTCTTTTTGGTCAAGAGTGGCACTCGGAAAGATGCCCCAACATGAAGGCCATGCTTGTCTCGTGTTCATCTTATACTCTGCATTGAAATGTTTTTACACTTTTCAATGGGTCATCTTGTAAGTCTTTGGCTGTACAATGCAGCTTTTGCCTCAGTTGTTCTGATTAAACATTTTATAATATTGTGCTTTTTCTTCAACACTCTCAAAGGTTATGCACGGGCTAAGTGTATGTATGTGTAACAGCTCAAGCCAATTCTGTTTTAAATATGCAATATAGCTGTGATTTATTATGAGAAAACAATATACAAACAGAAAAAGCCACAGGAGAATGAATAAAAAAAAAAGTCTAATCTGCCTGGTCTTCTGCATTTGGCCACATGTTCTCATCCACATCTCACCTGATATCTTCTCTGGCAAGGCACATTGGGAAGAATCTTTTGTTATGCCTTATCCATGTTACGGAAACTGCCAGACACAAAGGTAAGTATAGAAGAGGTTGAGTTTATTACAGGATTAGGTGAGACAACAGTGGTGAGAGTCTTTGCGTGAGGTAAGTGGCTTTCTAGATGAATAGTGGATAGTGCGCTGGGATTCTGATTGTGTCTCTGTCCTTTGGCAGGTTCGAGGCGGATAGGAATCCTGGAGAGCCTGCGAGTCTCTAGAGTCCACAGATGAACAGGTATCTGGTGATGAGAGGGAAGACAGAGGGTGAGTATCATCAGGTAAGTAACACAGGTTAGTATACTCAGCTAGCAGTCCACTGTAGAGAGTGCCGGTCCGAGTAGTATCCACAAGTCTCAATGACTTTAAGATCAGACAGTGGTGCAGGATGAGGAGTGAGCTTATATCCAGGTCCTAATGACTGTGGTGATGAGAAGCAGGTGTGCATGATCATTAATCAGGTGCAGGTGAAGGTGATCAGTGATGGAGGAATACGGGCCATTCTGTGACAATCCACCCCTGGCATTGTTCAGCTGTGATGTCTTGGCATTCAGCATCCATTGCATCCTGTAGGGACATTTGGCCCTGTGGACAATGGTCAAAAACCTTCCATCTCCAGGCTCAGAAAAACTCCTCAATGGGGTTGAGGAAAGGGGAGTAAGGGGCAAGGAAAAGAGACATCATTCTCGAATTTTATTCATAATAATAATATTTATTGTTGTCAGCAACATCAACATTGTAAATACACAGTTTGAACATTAACACTGCAATGTATTTACGGGTAAATATGGTTAAATGTAATCTTAACGTAAATGAGGAAAATACAGGTTAAAATGTGTTGGACCTAAAAGTTAAATAAAAACTGTACTGTACTTAAATGTAAAAACAACAACAACAACAACAACTTTACTCAACTAAAGATTAAATTAAAATGTTATGTGTTTTAACATTAATTTATTTTTAATTTAGTGATTATTCTGTGTACCACTAGAGGGAGTACCATTAGTGGTAGCCTACTCGTACCACACTTTGAGAACCACTGACATAAACGATTATCTCTTTGATTAAATCATTTAGAATTAAAGGCCATCACAAACATGGCTAAATGGCATCTGGGGGAATGATGACAGTTGATCCTGTAGCGAATCCATGCATTTGTGTAAAAAAATATATACATATTTCAAACGTAATAAACACATTTTTCTTACAAAAATGCATGGATTCACCACAGGATGCGCAGATTTTATTTGACGTCTCGTGGATTGTTGAAAAAAAAAAAAACACCCACTGCAATGATAATGCTTGGAAGAGCCAGGATATTTTTTAATATAACTCCGATTGGATTCACCTGAAAGAAGAAAATCATATACACCTAGGATGCATCGAGGGTGAATAAAACACAGGCTATTTTTCAGTTTTGGGTGAACTAACCCTTTAAGTGTATAATACATCAAGTGATATAACGTTTTCCTAATTGATATGTAATTACTATAGCCAGGGCCGTTGCTAGTGGGGTGAAAGGTGGTGACAATTCTAGGAATTATAGTATATAGGCCCATGTTCTCTGAATAATTCTAATATTTTATTAGTTGTATAACTGAGATATTATGAAAACCACAAAAAAGCATGCAATTTGGTTCCATGCTTGTATATTGTACAGTATATGATATGTATGTGTGGGGGGGGCCCACATCAATATTTTTTCAGGGGGCCCCCAATCCTCTAGCTACGGCCCTGACTATAGCCATACAAATCACATGAAATCAAGTGAAAGATGTCTTAATGTCTGCAAACTGATTATGAATATAAAATATGAACTTATTACAAATGCAATTATTCAATTATTATTATTATTGAAATGTTTTAGATATAATAGACAAACATTATTTCATTAATGCATGATGTTAGATAAATTAGTAAAAGTTAAGATTTATGAGGAGATTAGTGTGCACAATGTTCCTCTAAAGACACTTAGTTTATGGATTTCTGCTGACAATTTCTGACCTTAAGCTGATCTTTTAACTGATACATACAGTATTTCAAATTGTATTTATATGCAGATAATATCCACTCATCATGGTTGCTGTTTAGTCTGTAGCTGGAAACACAAACACACAAAGTGGTGAGGTGGTAATATGTACACAGACAACAAAGCCATGTTATGAACGATTTAAAAGCATAGCTGAATACAAATTTCCTGAATAAAAGTTGTCTGTTATTTTAAAGGGTGGCACAAATCCTGTGTATTGAGAATTAATCTTTACCTTGCATATCAAGCTCCTCAAGCAGTTGTTTTGCATCATTGTTCTTATTCATTTTTTTCAAAATCGTCATAGTGAGTTCAGCAGCACCATCCACATCATATTGATCAATCATACATGTCACAATATCGCATCTGTCTGCTTTCTCCAGTTTTCTTTTGGGGATTTTTTTGAAGTTATCCACACCTTCAGTCAAATGCCATTGAAATAGTTTCAGGTCGTCTGAGGTCAGATGGTCAAGACACTCTAGGAGGATCTCATTCACACGTATGTTACCTACAATAAAGTTATAGCCTATTGTTAGTTATGTTAGCGCATGTACAGGTATGTGTGCTGCTGATAGATGCTATATGTAAGGGATAATCAACGGCTAGCCGTGCATTAAATTATTTGAAGTGCATTCAAATCGTTTAATGCACGGCTAACCATTGATTATCCCGCTTATGCCATCGTCATTTGCCAAGTTATAGACAAGTTAAAATTAGTATTGCTCTTTGCAGCGCAATATTTGACCGAATGGGTAAAAATGACAGTTATTTTCGTCAGTTACGGCTCGTTAGCTCAGCATTCTGCCCGCTTCAAATCAGACAGAGATGAAATAGTGCGGTAAGATCACAATCATCACATTTATTTGAATGAATTATAGCATGTATTTCAATTAATTATCGAGAGAGAGAGAGAGAGAGAGAGAGAGAGAGATGGCAGTTGTTACCTGCGTCTGCGCGTCTCTCTCTACAAACAATTACTTAAAAAACTGAGGAATATAATGTAGAGATCTAGTATCTAGGCTATTTTATTAATAAAAATCACGGGGAATCGTTGACAAGAAGTTTGTGTATGTGTGCAGTGCAATCTGCGAGCTTCCAACTCACACTCTCTCTTTGTGTGTGTGTGTGTGTGTGTGTGTGTGCGTGCGAGTGTTGCTTGTTGGTTAGTGTGCATCTATTAAAGCAGCGCATTAATATGGAACAGTGATTAAACTGACTTGGAACTACCTGTGCAGTTAATCGAATTTAATCAACACCTGCCAGCCAATCAGAATCGAGTATTCAGACAAACCATGGCATAAATATATATATATATATATATATATACACATGTATATATTCATCAAAGTTGTCCTAAGACAAGAACGGTATTGTTTTGGCTTTAGGACAACTTTGATGAAAGGTTGTGATCCACTTCATATGTTGACTACTGTATATAAAACAGTGACGCATTGCTGCCCTGCCACATAAATATTTTAATTTTTTTTTTTACTCAATTATGTCGTAATAACGAGATGTAATATTGTTTTAACAACATCTTCTCTCGTTAAAACAACATATTTTCTTGTAATAACGAGATGTTATGTCGTAATAACGAGATATGTCGTTAAGACAACATATTTTGCTCATTAAAACAACATAGTTTCTCGTAATAATGAGACATCGTTAAAACAACCAGTTAATATGTCGTTTTAACAAGATAATTATGTCGTTTTAACATCTCGTTAAACAAATCCTGTCCGTGGCCTTCCATCCGCTTGCCACCAGAGGTCGCCCTCCCATTATATTGACTCTCACATTACACAGACTGTTACATGTCACCCCGGACTACATTTCCCATGTTCCATTTCACTGATTACACTCTCACCTGCAGCCAATTACAAACACTATAAAACTCAGTCTGAAAGCACCATTCAACACCAAGTATTGTTTGCATTTATCTCTCTCTTAGCGATAGCAGCTTTACAGCGCCAGTTCCATGTTCTAGTGTTTAGTTCAAAGTTCCTAGCTCTAGTCTAGTCTAGTCATGTCTAGTTTTGCCTGATTGCCTGTTTCCTGATCACCTGCCTGTCTTGGATTTATCTCTCATCTTGTCATTTGGACTCTGTCTGCTCCTTACCTGGATTAGTGGCTGTTTGTGGATTATCCATTTCCCTTGCCCTTTGGATTATGTTCGCCGTTGATTGCGCGACGCCTGTTTTTGGATTACTCTTTTGTCTTGTCCTCAATATACCTGTTTACCGTTGTCTGACCCCATGCCAGTTTTATGACCATGTCTTTAAATAAAGCTTTGCATATGGATCCACACGTCTCTCATCTCAATCATCCCCGTTACATCGTTATTACAATAAAATATGTTGTAATAACGACAAAACATCTTGGTATTATCACATTATTGAGCAGCAATGCGTCATTATAGAAATAGCCTGATCTATTTTCATAAATTATTTTTACCTTTATCATTTTTGCATCTTTCTTGCTTCTGTGCTGTGGCAGTCTCTGCAGACTGATGAACTAGGTAAAGAAAAACAATAAAATAATTACAATTATTACATCTTCTAGGGGTAAGACACAATAAAAATAATAAAGCTCATCCATCCATCAGACGAATAAAAAATTGAACATGTAAATGTATTTAAAAGATGTGGAGAAACAGTCACTGAGTGGTACTGGGCTTCAGAGAGACCCACGGCCAAAAACAACAAACAAAATCAGTCTAGAAAAAAATATATGTAATTATCCCAACAAAATAAAATAAAAATACACAGATCCTTACCTAACTACTCTTAACAAAACCAGAGAGAACAGATTCAAACAAAAGGGCAGGTCTCTCCTACATTGACCTCATAATAAGTATGAAAAAAACTATAATAAACGCTAGCACCAGTGGCACAATTTCTACGGGGGTGGTGGGGTGTGATGTCATCATTTACGAACATTTATCATTTGTGTGTGTTTTTAAGTTTTACCAATTTAAGGTATTTAAATGATTTTAAATGTTCAACCACACAAAATTGCGAGACAGAACTACATTCGGTACTCGAGCACTGGTTTCTGTGCACACTCGAAGCGCACAGAGAGAGAGCTGCGTTTCAGGCACCATTACAGAACTGTTCACTTTTTGTCTTATCGTTCTAAAATGGCCAAATACACACACAATTAAGTCAAAATGCCTGTTTTGGTGAGTATCAGTGCAATATGCAGCGTAGCTTTAATTTTGTGTGAAAACGCGGTAGGCAGAATGCTGAAATAAATTAAATGAAAGAATGTATGACTTAATTATTAATTAATTATCTACAATTAATCCAAAATGCCGCTGCAAGATTAATCGTTAATGAGCCGAAAAGAACGCACGTCCCTCCTCTGTTTATCAGTTTACACTGGCTACCAATAGCTGCTCGCATTAAATTCAAAGCATTAATGTTTGCCTACACAACCACCTCTGGCTCTGCACCCTTTTACCTAAATTCAGTACTTCAGTCCTATGTGCCTCTAGAAGCTTGTGTTCTGCAAGTGAACGACGCTTTATTGTTCATCCCAAAGAGGCACAAAATCACTTTCAAAGACTTTTTCATTAAATGTTCCCTCCTGGTGACCTGCTCAACTCAATCCCAGCAGCTGAGTCCTTAGCCATCTTCAAGAATCGCTAAAAACACATCTCTTCCATCTTTATTTGACCCTCTAACTCTAGCACTCTCTATTCTAATTCTATTTTATTTATCTGTTTTCTTTTTGATAAAAAAACAACAACAAAAAAACACACATTTGACCCTCTACCAATTGCATATTTATTTTCTAACTGCTAGCTTTTCTTGAAAAAACTAACACTAGCTTTCTTTTCTTTTTTTCTATTATATCAACTTGTTTCTTATATATATATATATATATATATTCTTATATAAAAATAAACCTAGTGTTTATATATATATATATATATATATATAAAACACTAGGTTTCTTTTTTCTATATTCTATCTACTCGTTTTCTTTCAAAAAAAAAAAAATTCTACGTTAGGCTAACCAAGTCATAGCACTTGCATGTTGTTGCTCTTTTGTTGGTTTTGATTGCTTCTAATGTCCTCATTTGTAAGTCGCTTTGGATAAAAGCATCTGCTAAATGACTCATCTTCTCGTATGAGACAGCATTATATAATATCCCCTAGTAGCCGTAACCACTCCCTTGTGGAGGGCCCAGGATGGCAAAGGTTCAAGTCCACGGTGAACAGAAGTTGGGGCACTCATCATAAAGCAGTGTTTCTAAGTGCAGCACTTACCATGGAAACAGCTCTATTTCTGCTGTTCATAAGCACCACCTGCTGCCAGAGTTGCAGAGTTACATACATTTCCCTCAGCCTGTCTGCATTTTTGTTCACACCCAATGCGAAAATCGTATCGAATTTTTGTTGTAAATCGTAATTGCTATATTGAAAACAAGCTAATGTGTATTCTAAAAATCTCAACACTTTGGACAATAAGGCCTATGTAGAATTGTTTATGGAGCAGATAAAATGCCTAAAATTTATGATTTTGATCAGCATGAAATGTGAGGTTTATCATTTCATTAAACTTTCTTTGAGCATGTAGTAGGCGTACATGTTAGTAGATAACATGCTATGTCGTAGGCCTAAGTCACCCAACCTAACCAAGATTTTTTGCTTGTTTATAAATCGGCCATCATTTTTAATATGAATATTTTAATGTTTATGCAAACAAAAAGTGCATAGTGCTGCTAATTTTATTTGTTGTTTGTTGGTTTTCGACATAAAACTCATAATTATGTGCATGAGTAGCTACTTTTTGCACTTTGTGTCTTACAAGTCATACACAAAAAAGTGCAAAATTTGATTACTTGATGATTTTATATTTTATAATAGTGGTTTTATAATTTCAAAATATAAAGCAAAACAAAGCAAAAAGTAGAGATATATGACTAAGTCATAAGGGTATTTTTTTTTTTTTTACAAGCGTTTACCACAAAGTATATTTTGGTTATCCCTATAAAAAATAACATTTAAAATGGATATTTGTTTGGATAAGATTTATAGTACTGGAAATAATTGTGTGAAATGTTTGAAAGTCATTGAAAAGTGCTTGAATTTCTCTCTCAAAAGGTTGTACAAACCCTGAAATTAATAATGTAATAACATTCGACTATTTCTACCACAACACCATAGTTAGCATTACTACTTCTGTTTTTTTTTTTGTTTTTTTTTTTGATGTACATCAACACTGTTTGATCTGTTTATAACAGAGAATTCTGTGCAGAATTCAAACACTTCTTGCTGGATGTTGCAGCACTGTGCAGTAACAAGAGTAAACATTGGTTCCTGAGTAAACCTGTTATGAGCTCGGACCAGTTTGCTTGTGCTGCTCTCAAGTATTGGGCCGAGCTGATAAACTGTGCAGCTCAAACGAGTAGCGCTGTTTCATAACGCTTTTATGATGTTCAGGGCCGGATTTACCTCTTTTCGTGACATAGGCAAAACAAATTTGTGGGCCCCCCTTCCCTATTAATATGATAGGCCTAATATTACCACCCAAGCAAATAAAATATTTCTTAATCAGTGGAAACTGTTACAGTGTTTTCTATCGCAATAAGCGCTTGTGTTCAGTCAATAAAAATCGAATGTAGTTCTTAATTTGTTTGAGAACTGAGAAAGATCATTCCATTAATAGGTGTGGCGTCGTGGCCACATAAACACTTCGGGAGTGCATTTTAACAGCCTGGAGTCAAAATCACACATCGAAACATTGTTCAGATGATTTGTTTAATGGCATTTGACATGCTTCTATGGAAGCCTGTTTCCGCCACTGAATAAAAAAATTAAAAAAAGGTTATTGCAAATTTTTATCTCACAATTCTGACTTTTTTTCTCAGAATTGTGAGATATAAACTCGCAATTGTGAGAAAAAAAGTCAGAATTGTGAGATAAAAGGTCGCAATTACCTTTTTTATTTTTTATATGTTTTCGTCCTGAAATCTTGTGTGTGTTGAACTAATGCGCACCTCATCCCAAACCTTCTGTTGCAAATTCCAAAACGTCATTTTAGAGCTAATAACAGAGGCTTGAGCCATTGATATGCAGGCTACTGCAGTTATTAGAGAAAGAGAGAGAGAGAGAGAGAGAGAGAGAGAGAGAGAGAGAGATTAAGTGCGTGTGAATACCTGTGTCTGTGCGTCTCTTAGCAGTGTGCAGCGTCTACTAATAGTGAATCTTTAAGTTGAACTGATTCAAGAACCTCGCTACAGCTGCCAAACTATATTATTGATAAATTTGTGGGGCAACGCTGACAAGTTTCTGTGCGCATCTCTGCGTGTGTGCGCGAGTACGTGTCTGTACTGTGTGTGCGTCTGTGAGAGAGAACGGGAGAAAGAAAGTGTGATTTCCGTACAGAAAAAAAGGTGGAAGACATGGAAATAGTTTGTCATTTTTTACCCTATTGTTTGTTATATTTATTTGCTCAATGTCTTCTGGGGTTTTGGTTCTTTTACTGTTGTAAATAGCCCATAGTATAACAAAAATATTATATCTCTTCATTGTGTTTGGGCCCCCCTTGAGGAGTGAGCAGGCACATGCCTAGAATGCCTGTGCGTAAATCCGCCCTGATGATGTTTCTCATATGCAACAAAAATGGCAGCTCTTATGAGTTGGACAATGTGGTGGTTGCACCAGTGCAACCGCTCAAAACATTTAGTCATACCGGCAGAAAAAAATGGTCGCAGTCTGGGCCCCTGTCTTTATTAAATTGCAATGTTACGTGCGTCAAAAACTATTAAAACAATAAAGTTTTTCCTTAAATTATGTTAATAATAATTTCCTGAAAATATTATTTTCTTTGTGATGTTTTCATTTGAATAATTAATTGCATATTAAAGTGGTACTAAACTGACTATAACCCAACACTCAGTTTTGGTCCCCCCTACCTGTCAGACCAGAAAAGCGCTCCTGAAGAGTGCGATTGGGCCGAAGTCGCATCAGGTCACTTCCGGGTGGCACAAGAGGCGCTTCAAAACGAGCGCGAGCTGAGTGTTCCATAGCCTCTAACATGTGGCGCCACCATTGCAAAATCAGCGTCGATTTATTCACTGAAAAGACACAAAGAGAATAGGAAGAACATACAAATAACAAAATACAAAAACTCATAACTTAAAATTATTTTCCAGGCTTTTGGAATTACATATGAAAGTGTAGGCTGCACATTCACAAACTGCATAACGAAATGTATATGTAGGCATATATTACTCAGAAATACAGCAGTTTTGGCCAAATTCTAGGAAAGCATTTAATTTATCCTTCATCAGGAAAGCAATACCACGATCTCAGACCAGATGAGAGTGCAATGTTTTAAACAAGATGGCAGACTGTGCATTTTATATCAGGTACAACTTAAATTACATATAGTAGCTAAATACACTAACTAAATAAATAAATAAAAATAATAATATATATATAAATTTTGCAGAACATTTACCGGTCACTGAATTAAATTGTCATCAACACTTACTTTTTTTCTGCCTCCAATCAGCTGAAATGAAGCCAAAAACACCAAAATCACTTAAATGCATTAAATATTATTCTAACTGCAGAATAACAATAAAACGTATAGTTTAAAATAATTTATAGCATGTATATGTGTATTATTGTTTATAGCTTGTGCAGATCTGTATGATTCATGCAATTGTACTGCCACTTACATACTGAACTGTTTACTTTGAGTTCATCTGAAAGAACACAGACAACACATTAAAATATAAAAGATAAAGATCTGATCTGCAGAGAGTTTTGCAAGTTCTTGTGGGTTGTTTACCTGGTTGTATATTGACATCCCATATTTTTTGGCCATCTTTTGTCATTATACAGAGGTCAAAACATTCCTTTTCATCTTTAATGTGTACATCAAAGAAGTTGGTCTTGTTGGGTGTCAATTTTAAACCCTGGCAAGAAGTGAATTTAAATATTTAAGAAAGAGAGTAAGTCTGGATTATTTTCTAGCCAAAAAAAAAAAAAAGGTGAAGGCAAACTTTTTGCAAGTACCGAAGGTTTGATTTTGGTGTCACAAGATGACTGCAGAGTGTAATAGTCATTCATTTTAAGGGCTTCATCTGGAGTTGGTTTTAAAATCTCCATATTATTTTGCTCCTTCTCCTCCACATCCTAACAGTGTTAGACATAATTTTGTGTCACTTAAACATGTACTTACATGTGTTACACTTGCTTTCTGCAAATGCAAAATTTAGATTTTACCTTCTTAAGTTTTTTATCCTTTAAAATCAGGTACACATGAAGGTTGAGGGGAGATGTTCTGTTGCGATAAATCAAAGTTTCACAGTGAAATTTCATGCTGAGGTACTGTTGCGCCTCTACAACAATTGCCAAGAATGAGAAGGTGGGATTGACAAGCTTGGCATAGGATCCGCTTATTTCACAACTTTCCACTGAGACAGTACCATCCTTCACATGAAGAACTTTCACTGCATCATCTGAGGAAGATTCAGAATCTGTGGACAGTAATGTAGTTAGTCTTCAAGAACGAGAGCTCGTAGTTCTGGCTTGAAAGGTTTACATGAATGGAGAGATCATGGTAAAATGACTGGATATGCCTTACCTGCACAGACAAAGTGAGGTAGCTGAATTTCCTCCAGTGTGCCAGAGGTTACAGTGATGTCCATCAAAGGTCCACATGGCTTGTACTTCTTCACAATATCTTTACTGAGTGATTTCCAGTCAACAAACCGATACTCCAAACTAACATCACTGTCAGACTGCCAGCGGAGGCCAGTCTCTGAACATTCATGCTGCCCTTCAGAGGAGCTGATACTGAAAACACAAATATAACACTGATAAAGATGCTCTCAGAAGATGTAATATTATATATGCAATGTTACAGGTATGTAATATTTCATAAAGATCTCTCTCTGTACCTGTACTTGATATTTGCATCTGCCGTGACCTCTGAAGGTAACTGAACTTCCCATTCAGAATCCTCCTGAGAGGAAGAAAAATAATCATTAATTCAATAAAGAAATTAAAAGTCACCTAAGTACAAATAAAAGCTTTGTTTCAATAGAATTTTGAAACGTTCTCTGTCAAAAAATCAATAAATATTTTGATTCTTTATAGGGATCGTTGTATCGATCCTAAAGTAGGCTATCGATACATCGACACTGATGTGAGTATCGAAAGTATTGAAAAAGAAAAAAATATATATATATACTGTATAGACGTATATATATATATCATTTAGCAGTGATTTTGTTTATTTAAAAAAAAAAAAAAATAAAACAATTTAATGTGTAAAATATGCATTGGATTGAATGAACAACCTATGTTAGTGAACAATTCTGTAGGAAAGGACAATTTTCCTGCTTATCTAAACACACAAATGTTGCAAGACAGAATCAATCAATTGCAGAGAGCGTTCACTCTCTTCTGACAGTGCATTCAAACAGGGCTACTTTTCCAAAAGTATCTGAGGGGCACTGATGCACTGATGCTTTTGGGAATGGCAGCCCAGAACAATACTTATCAGAGGAAGAAAAAATAATAATAATAAAAAATAAAATTATATACAGGTATATACTGTACTGTATATATATATATATATATATACACTGCCACTCAAAAGTTTGGGATCAGTAAGATTTTTCATGTTTTTTTTAAATAAGTTTCTTCTGCTCATCAAGGCTGTATATATTTGATCAAAAATACAGAAAAAAAATATATATATTTTGTGAAATATTATTGCAATTTAAAATAATAGTTTTATATTTTAATATACTCCAAAATATAATTTATTTCTGTGATCAAGGCTGAATTTTCAGCATTATTACTCAAGTCTTCAGTGTCACATGATCCTTCAGAAATCATTCTAATATGCTGATTTATAGTCAGTGTTGGAAACCGTTGCGCTGCTTCATTTTTTTTTTTTTTGGGACCTGTGATATTTTTTTTTAGGATTCTCTGATTAATAAAAAGTTAAAAAGAACAGCATTTATTTAAAAACTTAATTTTGTGTTACAATATACAATGCTATTCAAAAGTTTGCGGTCAGTACATTCTTTCTTTCTTTTTTTGAAGAAATGTATACTTTTATTAAGGAATGAATGAATGAATGAATGATGCATTTATATAGTGCTTTATTGTGTATTGCTGTACACACAAAGCGCTTTACAATCATACGGGGGGTCTCTCCTCAACCACCACCAGTGTGCAGCATCCACCTGGATGATGTGACTGCAGCCGCAGGACAACGGCGCCAAAAAAGGAGGGATGTGTTAAATGAATAACAAAGTCATAGTAAAGACTTATATTGTTAGAAAAGATTTCTATTTTGAACAAATGCTGCTCTTTTTAACTTTATATTCATCAAAGAATCAAAGAAAAAGTATCACATGTTCCAAAAAGCAATATGAAGCAGCACAACAGTTTCAACACTCATAATAAATCAGCATATTAGAATGATTTCTGAAGGATCATGTGACACTGAAGACTGGAGTAATGGTGCTGAAAATTCATCAGAGTGTCACAGAAATAAATTATATTTTAAAGTATATTAAAATAGGAAACCAATATTAGAAATTGCAATAAGATTTCACAATATTACTGTTTTTTTTTCTGTATTTTTGATCGAATAAATACAGGCTTGATGAGCACACACACATACATATATATATATATATATATATATATATATATATATATATATATTGTGTGTGTGTGTGTGTATGTGTGTAGACATATGTAGAGTTATTTCACAATAAAATAATTGAAATTGTAGCCTACATAGTTTGTGCAAGTACATTTAAATTGAAAGTTAAAAGTTCATATTGAACTTTTTGTTTTGTTCTGTAATGTTAACAGCGTGGAAACTACTGCCAAATGTACCTCGTTGGGTCCTGCAGACTGTAGAAAGAGGCTATCGCATTCAGTTCGGCGCTCCGCCGCCGCCTTTCAAAGGGTTTTTTTCTCACATTAGTGGGCCTCGAGCAGGCTCTGTTATTAGAACAAGAAGTGAACACTCTCTTGAGGAAGGAGGCCATCAAGGTGGTCCCTCCTCTCGACAGAGAGTCCGGGTTCTACAGCCGGTACTTCATTGTTCCAAAGAAGGATGGGGATTGCGTCCAATTTTAGATGTGCGGCTATTGAACCGCTCAGTCATGCATCTGAAGTTCAAAATGCTCACTGTCAAACAGGTCGTGTCTCAGATCAGGTCCGAGGACTGGTTTGTCACGATATATTTAAAATACGCTTATTTTCATCTATCCATCCTTCCCAGTCACAGGAAGTTCCCGAGGTTTGCTTTCAGGGGGCAAAACTTACCAATTTCAGGTTCCTCCCTTCAGCCAAGCACTCTCAATCCATACTTTCACGAAGTGTGTGGATGCTGTTCTGGCTCCTCTGTGACTCCAGGGCATCCGCATACTCATTTACATCAACAATTGGTTGATTTTAGCTCAATCAGTACAGATGGCGGTTCAACATCGAGATGTCTCGTTGTTCCCATGAGGAACTAGGGTTACATACGTAACCTGAGACTTTCCTCTTCAGGAACTCGAGCTGCATCCGTGAGATGCCCACACCGCCAGACTGACAAATCCCTGCCTAATGTGTATGGAGCACAGCTAGGGTGAGAGAAAAAGGCCACAAGTGGCTAAAGTGGGCGGGGCCTGCATCCGAAAGCCAACTTCTGAGAAGTAAGTCTTGATCCCCAGGAAAGGGGAGAGCAGAGGACTCGAAGCTATGGAATAGCATCCTGATCCACCACATAGCATAAGCTCTCTGGCCGGAGTCCTCAGCCTCTGAAGGAAACGTGTAACTAGGGGGGTTCTACCCACTGATTGTCCACCAAGAGAGGTGTGGTAGGCCGAATTGCCGCCACATAAACCTTCAAGGTGGAGTGGGTTAACCCTGCGGAGGAACAGGCCTGCACAAACTCCAGAACTGTACCAATCGGGCAGTTGACTGGGTCGAGCTGGCAACCTCCGCACCATGAAGTGAAACTTTCACTTCAGGGCATACAGTTTCCTCGTCCTGAGAGGAGGCTCCCTACCATACACACAGCTACCCCAGCAGAGCTCCGCTGTGGAGGAAATTTGTAACTAACAGTCTACCCACTGAATAGCCACCGAGAGGGGCGTGATGGGCCGGTAAATCCGCCACGTATAACTACCACTTCAGGGCGTACCGTTTCCTGGAGGAACATGTAACTAGCGGGTGTCTAACCACTGAATGGCCACCGAGAGGGGCGCAGTGGGCCGGTAAAGCCGCCACGTAACCATCAGGATGAGTGGGTTAACCCTGCGGAGGAACAGGCCTGCACGAACTTTAGAACTGTACCAATCAGGCAGTTGACTGGGTCGAGCTGGTGATCTCCGCACCATGAAGTGAAGAGTCTCCACTTCAGGTTGTACAGTTTCCTCGTGCTCCGAAAACTCTCTGAGCGAGAGGAGGCCCAACGACACTCGCTGAAACAGTCGAGCTCTTGAAGCAGAGACCTCTGTATACCGACTCTCTAAATCGAGAGGAGGTCTACTACGCTCCACACGTGAGACTGGGCTCTGGTGTAATCAGAACAGCTAGTTCGGTATCCTGGAACGGCACACCGGCAGGAGAAAGCCAAACTAGTCACTCTAGAGAACCTTGAAGGGGTGGCAAGCCTGTCAGCTCCGCTACGTTTCCGGGCAGAAGAAACTGAGGGAAGCTCTCGCTGGAGACCGCTGCGCCATGGAACTCTGGCAGGGTTGGCAGACTGATCTCCTGAGGGCACTGAGGAGAGACAGGCACCGTATATTGCGGTGTATGCCGCTCTTCCCCAGAGGGGCCGGCCCTCAGAAGTCCTAGGCCATAGACAGCAGGACGTTTTAGCCAAAGACTATGCAGCAAGAATGACGGTCCACAGATCCGCCTTCTACTAGAAGCCTCTGGAACGGAAGCACCCCTTTGACTCCAACATACTGGGAAGTACGAGAAGTGACGCTCCTTAAATAAGGAGCCGGAACATGGTTGGGGCTGCTCCGCCCAGCAGCCCCTGCTGACCACCTCAACCTCCTCGGAGGGAGAGAGGTCACACATCGTGCTCCTATACTTACCTGTGTATATATATATATATATAATCTCTCTCTCTCTCTCTCTCTCTCTCTCTCTTACTATATATATATATATATATATATATATATATATATATATATATATATATATATATATATATATATATATATATATATATATATCAACCTTCCCAAGTTAAATGAAATACAGCATTCAATTCCTCAAAATTAAATGCAACCAGACAAGTAACATGGTCTGATATGAAAGATTAATAGAAAGAAAGTTTCAATGCACACGTTGCCTCGGCGAAGTTCACACGCGAAATCACACGCGAGAAAGCTTTATATAATGAACCGAGAATGACCGTAATGACTCTCACCCAAGGGGGAAAAATCGCAACAAGGGCTTCCAGCCCCGAGCGAGAGTGCTAGATCTGGGAAAAAAAGGTGGAGATATGGAGAGCCCATCTCCAACCCGTCTGCCGGATCCATGTGCGATGACCTGCGATCTCAGTCGCCACCGTGCCTCAGCAACAGCGGGACCGGAACCGTGAGATCATACGGCGGAGAGGAGCACAATCAGCCCATTCTTTTTTCCCTTTGGGCTGACAGCGCAAACTTTGTTCTCTCGTTCATAACATGCTTATGAAACAATGCTTGCTGCTTTACAAAGCTCATCGACATCCTCCATGTCCACCGCCTCGGAGGAAGACAGGCGGAGCGTCGAGTCGTCTCTCTGGGGGGAAGAAACCGCAAGGTGAGTTTCCGAACCCAAAGAGGTCCCTTTCCCATCAGTTGGATCTGATGGGAAAGGGAGAAGATAGGTGTTTGCCCGTCTTCGTTTCCTCCACCTGATCCATCTGCGATTTCCATGAGCGCAGCCACCGCTCTGCCTCGGCGAAAGCGGGACCGGCACTGCGAGGAACACAGGTGAAGGCTCCTTCCTCAATAAAGCCTCCGAGAGCGAGCATACGCAGTGACAACAGCTCCCTCGAGAGCTGACTCTGCTTGCTCTGCTCTCAAGCAGACAACAAACAGACTGTGTGTATCCCCAGCAGAGAAAGTACATTTGCAGGGAGGAACACACAGCCTGTAATACGATCTGCTCGCACACAAGTGCTAGTTTTGTTGCACTTATAGCCATCGTGGAGCATATTCTAGTGTTCATATTCTCGTAATCTTGAGTGCAAATGGAGAAAAACTAACTTGGAAGTTTTTAGAATTGCGTGGAAAAACAGTATGTTCAGCTATAGACAGGCTCTAAAATCTGCCAGGACCGAGCATATCCGCAAACTCATAGATAATAACCAAAATAATCCAAGTTTTTTATTTAGCACAGTGGCTAGATTAACAAATAACCAGACGTCACCCGATCTAAATATTCCCTCACAGTTTAATAGTAATGACTTTATGAATTTCTTCACTGATAAAATAGATAACATCAGAAATACAATAACTAATGTAGATTCTACGGCATCTAGTAATTCAGCTTCATTCACCGCACCCAAAGAAAAACTGCTGTGCTTTACAACTATAGGGCAGGAAGAGCTAAATAAACTTATCACCGCATCTAAACCAACTACATGTCTATTAGATCCTGTACCCACTAAATTACTGAAAGAGTTACCTGTAGCAGAAGAACCGCTTCTCAATATTATTAACTCATCGTTATCATTAGGTCACGTCCCAAAACCATTCAAGCTGGCAATTATTAAGCCTCTTATTAAGAAGCCACAACTAGATCCTAGTGAACAGGCAAATTACAGACCCATCTCAAATCTTCCGTTTATGTCTAAAATTTTTGAAAAAGTTGTGTCTGCTCAATTGTGCTCATTCTTGCAAAAAAATATCTCTGTGAAGAATTTCTGTCAGGTTTCAGACCCCGCCATAGCACAGAAACTGCACTTGTTAAGATTAAAAATGACTTGCTTCTTGTATCAGACCAAGGCTGCATCTCAATGCTAGTTTTACTTGATCTTAGTGCTGCGTCCGACACTATAGATCATGACATACTCGTAGATCGATTACAAAACTATACGGGTAGTCAAGGGCAGGCTTTAAGATGGTTTAGATCCTACCTGTCCGATCGCTACCACTTTGTTTATTTAAACGGGGAGTCATCTCAATTATCACCAGTAAAGTATGGAGTACCACAAGGATCTGTCCTGGGTCCTCTGCTATTTTCAATATACATGTTGCCCCTTGGTAATATTATTAGAAAATATGGGATTAGTTTCCATTGCTATGCTGATGATACTCAACTATATATCTCAACAAGACCAGATTAAACTTCTAAATTATCCAAGTTAACTTAGTGTGTTAAAAATGTAAAAGATTGGACGACCAATAATTTTCTCCTATTAAAATTAGATAAGACAGAGATATTACTTATTGGACCAAATAACAGTACACATAATCTCTTAGATTACAATTTGCAACTAGACGGATGTCCTGTTGCTTCCTCTACAGTCAAAAATCTGGGTGTTATATTAGACAGCAACTTGTCTTTTGAAAAACTTATTTCCAATGTTACAAAAACAGCATTCTTCCATCTTAGAAACAATGCCAAGCTACGGAACATGTTACCTGTTTCTGATGCAGAAAAGCTAGTTCATGCATTCATGACCTCTAGACTGGACTATTGTAATGCACTGCTAGGTGGTTGTCCTGCATCTTCAATAAACAAGCTACAGGTAGTCCAAAATGCAGCGGCTAGAGTCCTTACCAGGTCAAGAAAATATGATCATATTACCCCAATTTTACAGTCTCTGCACTAGCTACCTATTAAGTACCGTATCAGTTACAAAATATTATTACTTGCCTATAAGGCCCTAAATGGTTTAGCTCCTGCGTACCTAACTAGTCTTCTATCTCGCTACAATCCATCACGCTCCCTAAGGTCGCAAAACTCTGGACTCTTGGTAGTACCTAGAATAGCAAAGTCCACTAAAGGAGGTAGAGCTTTTTCATATTTGGCTCCCAAACTCTGGAATAGCCTTCCTGATAACGTTCGGGGTTCAGACACACTCTCTCTGTTTAAATCTAGATTAAAGACACATCTCTTTAGCCAAGCATTCACATAATGCATTCATATAATGCATCTCATAATCTTGTACTGCAGTTATATCTGATCAAACGCACATTATTCTTTAGCTTGGGTTGAACAAATAATTTATGCTTGAATGGAACAACAGCTACGCTAATTATGTCTCTTTGTTTCTCTGTTTCTGCCACAGGATTAACATCCCGTGGTAACTAGGAATTACACAAGCTTCAGTCTGGATCCAGCCCTTAAATGATCTGAGATGACCAAACACCTGAGAAGAGATGATGCCAACCCCTCAGAGGACCTCAGAGGATGCCAACCTCTGATCCCCAACAACATGCAGAATTAACAAATTTTGCCATAAGTTAATATATTAAGTTTCTACAATGTATAAATATATCTTAGAAACTTAATTTCCTGTAAAGCGCTTTGCAATGATTGTATCATAAAAAGCGCTATACAAATAAACTTGAATTGAATTGAATATATCAAGTTTTTACAGAACTGGGGAAAACTGCATTTTCATATTACGCACAAATTTGCAAAAAGATCTAGATACATTTGGTGAATTTAAAGGCATCATAAAGAGAGTGGAAATGGAGGCTTGTTTTTTTGTTTTTTTTTGAGAGAGAGGATATTATGTTTAAATATAGTTATAATGTGTATTTGTTATATTTTAAAATGTTGTCATACTGTATGGCTGATACCTTGGCCAGGTCTCTCTTGTAAAAGAGATTTTAAATAAATTAATTAATTAAATTAATTAATTAAAGGTGCACTAAGCGATTTTTGCCAAATTATGTTTATATTTGAAAGCACCAAAACAAACACGCCCATACCCCAACAGGACCTGGGGTCCGTTCTTCGTACCTCGCTTAATACATCTGAGATGATGTGAAAGATGCCAGATCTTCTAATCCTGATAACTGATCTCTGGCCAATTTGGTTCTTCAAATGAATTTGCGTATTAGATTAAAATATCTGGATTAAGTTGTCTAAGATTGCGGCGCGTTCTCGTGTTCCCCAAAAAGGGCAGATGTATCGATACTCGAAACCACGATCAACAATGCAGCGATTGGCTGGCGGCAAGACAGCAACGTAATGACATCATATCATTAAAAAAGACACCTGACGGAAAAGTTGACAAATTTCTGGACTTTTATAAGGAAACAGCCAAGCGAATAAAACTACATAAATGTTATAATAGATAAATGAAATGTTTTTAATTTATTTGTATTTTTTTACCTGGTTCCCAATTATTTACATTCACAGTTTCTAGCATTTGTGTAGGCTTTACATTTTTACTTCAGTGTTGTAATTAGCAATTAATTTAATTTTATCTTTGAAATAGATTTGTTACATGACAGCATTAATTAAAGTTTCTTAAAGATCATGTTATCTGCATCTCCTGCGCTCCATCAAGCCACTCCCATATCTGTCATTACTCAAATTAATGCACGTCTCAGATTAACTGTATAGCATGTGTGTAAGACTCCAATACAATTATAACATAATTATTTCATCCCTAAGAAATCTTTCAATGAGTAAAATTGGCTGTGTCTATAGTGTTATACACTACACAACATTGCTATCTTATTTTCAAATTCATTTTTAAATTATTTTTATTTTAAATTATTGTCCCTGGACCAGCAGGGTACTCTTATAATAAAGTAGCAGTGGCTGTGACAGATTTTAAGTATCAATTCTGCTTAAACAGATGCAATCTAATCCTGTTTACATGAAATAAACCTGCTCCCGAGCAGGTTTAAATTTACGGACCTGTTGCTATGACAGCAAGTCCAGGATGAGCTTCGAAGAACCAAATGATCCAAGATCAAGCTAAATCGGCAACAATCAAATCCAGCTAACTGAGTTAGCGACGTACGAAGAACGGACCCCTGGCCCTTATTTTTAAATATCCGCCCCACACGTGCGTACACAACCATGGCAACGGTGATCGCTGAAACAAGTGAAGATGACACAAAAGCATGTTCAAACAAAAGCCAACACGGATAAGTTGTGTGAAACGAAGCAAAATCAACATTACTCACCTATCAAGAAGAAACAAAGCAACCTCGGCATCCGATTCGAGCCCTTCCTGCTCCTTGAGTTCTCTCCACCGCTGGAAAGCTGCACCAATATTTACGCGGGTCCTACCTCTTGCCTGATTGTAACCCTTCTTTATAATGTTTTGTTTCTCTGATATTTTAGTCTGTGCACTCAAATAGAGTGCTCTCTTCTCCCTATCATTACAAGACACGCCCCCTTTCTGCTGACTGGCTACAAGTGTGTTTTGGGACAAAAGCGTCTTTCAAAAATCGCTTAGTGCACCTTTAATTAATAATAATAATAATAAATAAAAATAAAATACGTAATGGGTTAGCCCAATATCGTAATTTATATATGAAGCTCAAATGAAATTTGGCTATAACAGTCTAAGCTGAGTCGGATTTAAATCAGACAGATCACAGATTTAATTTAATGTTTTAATAATTTATGTTGCATTTATTTTATTGCCAGTACACTGACACAAATGAATGACTTTGACAATGACCATTATTTACAATAATTTAAAATGAATAATCAGTTGTAGAACCAGTTGTGAAACCAGCGGCTGTCATGGAGCACAGCACAGGCACAGGGGGAAGTCGTGGCCTAATGGTTAGAGAGTTGGACTCGTAACCCAAAGGTTCTCTCACCAAAGGTTTGCTCTCACAAAATTTGTTTATATTTTGTGTCTGTATCCTTTTAAAGAGTGTGATACTTTGTTTAGCGTTTTAGCTTTGTAGCGTTAAGGGTGAGATATGTTTCAGTTGTAATAGTGTAAAACAGCAAGACTTACTTTGTGTTGACGGTTCATTGTAGAGATGAATAATTGCACTAAAAGGAATAATAAATGGGGAAGTTGTGGCCTAATGGTTACAGAGTCGGACTCGTAATACAAAGGTTGCGAGTTCGAGTCTCGGGCTGGCAGGAATTGTAGGTGGGGGGAGTGAATGTACAGCGCTCTCTCTCCACCCTCAATACCATGACTGAGGTGCCCTTGAGCAAGGCACCGAACCTCCAACTGCTCCCCGGGCGCCGCAGCATAAATGGCTGCCCACTGCTTCGGGTGTGTGTTCACGGTGTGTGTGTGTTCACGGTGGGTGTGTGTGTGTTCACTGCTGTGTGTGTACATGAATTCCGAGTATGGGTCACCATACTTGGCCGTATGTCACGTCACTTTCGTTTTTTCTCTTTCACTTTGGAAGGTGCTATTCATTTTTAGATCAAAGCTTCGAGCAATGAAACTTTTCTGATACAATGGTATGGAAATCTTTGCTGGTTCAGAACGCTTCACTTTACGATCACTACATGAATCATTTGCATTTGAAACTGTATATTCAAAGGAAAGACAGAAAGAGAAGTATGTTTAGATACACACCAGTTTCTCACCAATCCTCTTTCCCCAGTAGACGGTGGCGGAGCAATTGTAAATGCGACCATGTTCCTCACAGATCTTCATCACACGCTCTCTCAGCTGTTTGATACTTTTCCATTGAGGAGAAAAACATGAGAAATTCCACAAAACCATATTCACAGCATATACTGTAATTCTGCTTGCATGGCATAAAGCATGAGATGGAGGCTATACAGAGTTATGAGGTTTGTACTCACTCCTTCTCAATCATCTCAGAGTGAGGGTGCTGCAAACGAGTTGCTTCGGCTGCATTTTCATCCAGAGAATTCAGCAGCTCCAGTGAGTTCCGGATTGTCTTCTTGATGTGCTCCTGGTACAGGGGCTGCCTCTCTTCATTAATCTTCGTGATATCCTACAAACATCAAAGAGCAATGCAATTAAGCTATGTAGCAATTGTTAAATGAATAGTTCACCCCTTTGTCATTCCAAACAAGTATTCTTTAGAATATCTTCAGAGTATCTTACTTTGTGTTACACAGAAGAAGAGGTTGAGTAAATGATGACAATTTTCATTTATTGGTAAACTGTCCCTTTAATGTTTCTTTCCATTGGCATGCACTAGTTTTGTTAAAGTAAACTAAAATTATTATTATTATTATTATTATTATTATTATTATTATTTATTTATTTATTTAAATGAAATACAATACAATACTAATATTGTACTAATATTGAAAAAAAAAAACCTTTAACAGAAAATATAAATGTTGCTATGGCAACTAACTGGAATATAATAAAACTAAAACTGAAGTATGACAAAATGACAAAAGCTCCTAACAACATTATAAATTAAAAAGAAAACTGAAAGTGTAAAAATAAAGGCTAATTCAAAATGCAATAATAGTATGTAAATAATACTAAAATAAGATTGGCATACACTTTCTGCAATTGTACCGCAAATAACCCTAAACCTACATATTTCAATGGGCATTTAACATAAACTGCCTGGCTTTGATTTGTAATACACAGACGCAGTTGTTCTGTACTTACCCTGCTGAGATTCTGTTCTGCCTCAATGATGTTCCTCTCCACTTTTTTTGCATTCATCTGCAACTTATCATTCAAGGCCACTAAATAACTGACAGGTGGTCTGAGGAAAAAAATAACAAAAAGTATTTTTTTTTTTTTTTTTTTTGTGGGAGCAGTTTGAAATAGTTTCAGAGTGGCAAATATACACGTTTCAATCTGCATTTTTCCAACTGCAGCAAATTAAATTAGGTTTGTTATGTTGAATCTCTGAATCTTGGACAAAACACCTCACTTCAATTATTTGACATGCTGAGATCTCTGAAAATATATACAGGGCTTGGACTTCAGATCTATTATAGGAGAACCATGGTACTAACAAACATATTGTCTTAGCTGAACAACACTAGGAAGAAAAAAAAATGCAGAAATGTTATTTAACATGTTTGACAGTGCAGAGACATGTCTAAATTTCATCAGAAACCAATTACACACCTCAAACAGGTCTAACATGTTTTAATAATGCACCACTATATGCAAACATGATAAAAACGTCATACAGTGCGTCATCTGAGCTAAATGCATGTGCATATGAAACCCATCAAAATGAGTGGTAAAAATAACTGACAGGTGGTCTGAGGAAAAAAATAACAAAAAGTACGTTTTTTTTTTTTTTTTGGGAGCAGTTTGAAATAGTTTCAGAGTGGCAAATATACACGTTTCAATCTGCATTTTTCCAAAGTACTGCTGCAAATTAAATTAGGTTTGTTATTTTGAATCTCTGAATCTTGGACAAAACACCTCACTTCAATTATTTGACATGCTGAGATTTCTGAAAATATATACAGGGCTTGGACTTCAGATCTATTATAGGAGAACCATGGTACTAACAAACATATTGTCTTAGCTGAACCACACTAGGAAGAAAAAAAAATGCAGAAATGTTATTTAACATGTTTGACAGTGCAGAGACATGTCTAAACTTCATCAGAAACCAATTGCACACCTCAAACAGGTCTAACATGTTTTAATAATGCGCCACTATATGCAAACATGATAAAAACGACATACAGTACGTCATCTGAGCTAAATGCATCTGCATATGAAACCCATCAAAATGAGTGGTAAAACACAGCTGGACTGTTAAAGCATGAGACAATGTAACCAATGTTGTTGTAATTTATTTAATCAGAAACAACGTAAAGCAGCAGCAGCAATAATAATAATAATAATAATAATAAAATAAATGGAATCAATTTAAAGCTCTTGATGAGCTCTTTCAACTGCCAAAAAGGACAAAAGTGCATTCTTAATAATTTTGGAGTTATTCATTAGAAACCAAAAAACTTAACACTGAAAATTCTAAGCCAGTTGTTGCCAAAAGGGTGTAACAGAGCGTACGCCACTTTGCCATTGAACAATGTATTGTGGGTAAAGCCTGTTGATAGCACATAAGTCAAATGTCTGACACCACATGTAATTCAATGTCTAGCAGGTAGTAACCAATAACTTACAGTCTAATGGTATGTGTCATCAAATAGGCAATTAGTTACTACTTAGACACAAGAGATGGAATGCAGAGAAGGGATTATTATTATTGTTAATAATAGTTAGTTATGCAATTGATTACTTCAATATCATTCAGTTAATGGTATTTGCTATATTACAAACTCTAGCATTTCAATTTCATTTCAAGCTTTTATTGTCATTGCATCGGAATGCAATTCCCATTTCAGAAACTAAACACAGAGGTGTTACAATATGACACAGAGGTGCTACAAAATGATAACCACATACACATAGACCACTATACGTAATCAAATCCATGTAAGAAACGTGAATGATGCAGGTAAGAAAATAAAGTGCAGTTCTAAATACAGAAATTATTGCACAGTCCACAAGGATTGACATAAATAAATAGTGCAAAGCATCCCTTAGTTCAGGGACTGAATGGCTCTTGGATAAAAAACTATTTGAAAATCTGGCCATGCGTGTTTTAATTGGCCTGTATCGCCTTCCCAAAGGTAGGAGGCAAAACAGATGATGACCGGGGTGAGTGTCAGGATTCTGGACTCTTGGTTCTTTGTTTTTCCCCTGTCTTTCCTGTTTTTCCTTATTTGGGTTTTCCTGTTCTTGTTTCCTGTTATTAGTTAATCATCTTTAGTCTCTTCACCTGTGTTTAATTAATCATCTCGTTTGTTCCTCAGTTTCCGTATGCTTTATAAACCTTCTGTTCCCTGAGTTTTATGTCCAGTCTTAAAGCGATTTTGGTTTTGCTGAATTTCTTTGTCATTGATTTCGTTTATATTATTAAAGATTCAACTATTCCTGTATCCTTCGTCCTCCTGTCTTCCCTGGGATCAGCAAACCATTACAGAAGACTGGACCTTAACTGATGATGCCACCGCCCGTGGCGATGATGGTTCCGCCGCCCGCAGCGATGATGATGCCGCCGCCCGCGACGATGATGGTTCCACCGCCCGCGGCGAAGAGTGTGCCGCCGACCGCGGCAAGGTTTACGCCACTGCCTGTGGCTCTCCCAAACCCGCCGGTTCCTAACTTGGAGCTTATGGACACGGCGATACCCCCTGAAATTTTCCCTGTCCTCTCCCCGGAACCTGCTCCTCAACAGCACCCTCCTGTGCCAGCGTCACGCCAACGCTTTCCTGTGCCCGCTCCACGTCAGCATTCCCCAGTGCCCGCCTCTCCAGAGCCAGTCCCTCCAGTGCCCGCTTCTCCAGGGCCAGTCTCTCGTTTGCCAATGCTGACAGAACGCCCCCAGGAATCCGCGCTGCCTGAGCGCCCCCAAGAGTCAGCACCTTGTAAGTGCCCTCCGGAGCCCGCTCCTCACCAGCGCACCCCAGAGCCCGCTCCTCGCCAGTGCACCCCAGAGCCCGCTCCTCGCCAGCGCCCTCCAGAGCCCGCTCCTCGACAGCGCCCTCCAGTGCCAGCTCCTCGAATGCGCGTAGCTGTGCCTGCACTTCCAGAGCACCCTCAAATGTCCGCGCCTGCCGAGCGCCCTCAAGTCCGTCCGGCGCCTGGCCGTAGCGTCCTCAAGTGTCCGCACCTGCCGAGTGTCCTCAAGTGTCCACGCCTGCCGAGCGCCCCCAAGTGTCCGCGCCTGCCGAGCGCCCCCAGGAAATTTTTTTGGTAGGGCTCCTGCCGAAGAGACCGCGGCGGGGGCTGGGGCCGCGGCCTCGGAGGCGGTCCCACCATGGCCACCCAAGCTCCCTGATCCGCCATGGACGCCCGAGCTCCCTGCTCCGCCGTGGGTCCCAGAACGGGCGCCACCCTGGAGGCCTCCTGTCCTGTCCTGTCTCCGTGTCCCTTGAGGCCTCCAAAGCGCCCACCCCCCTCCCCGTATGTTATTGTTACGGTGCGGGACGCACCTATTGAGAGGGGGGGTAATGTCAAGATTCTGGAATCTTGGTTCTTTGTTTTTCCCGTATTTCCTGTTTTTCCTTGTAACCTGAGGATCCTATGGCGAAATGCCCGCTTATATAGCCAGATGGACTTTGTCGCCATAGGCTCGTGCAGCTCCGCTGCCAAGCCATTGGTTCGTTTTTAATTCACTGCATGAACCAATGGCCGTGCAGTTACACTGCAATATTGAAAAGGCTTCAGTCATCAGAGAAATAGGAGTTTTCCCCTTACCATCTTGAACAAGACGCAGTACTCATTCCCGTATCTCAGGGAACCAAGGTTATGTTAGTAACCGAGTATGTTTTCTTCCATGTGTGCGAGTGTTATGAGTCAGAGTGCGTGCACTCTCTAGATCTTCCGTATTAAAAAAAATAGAGTGAAACATTTTTCTACACATGAAATATGAAAGCAAATAGACATATGATTAGGACGATATATTTTCTGTATGTGTTTTGTTTGCAGCTGGTATTTTTATAGCAATAAAGGATGTTTATGACAAATATTAGCAGTGTAAGTTAGCGTTATTAAACATACAAAGAGTGCATGTGTCTGCTTATTACAGAATCAAAATCAACTATAGATCACAATCGGAAGTTATTACAAGCACTCGATTATGGTTTAAAGTGGGAAAGCAAATACATTAATAATTACATTTTCTTTTTTTTTTTTTTTAAAAAGCCCATTTGCCCCGCCTCTATTAGACCCCCCCCCTGCCTAAATAATTACATTTTCAAGTATAGCTTGATGCTAATTTGTGCTTCTAATTATATTTTAGGATGTATTCTTGTAAGCTTTTTCTTGTTTGTGTTTCTGGTGTAGAACCAAACTTTGTTTATCTTAATTTGAATACTGTATGTTGAGCAGCGGACAATGTTAAATCCATATACGAGATACATATCTGAGGAAAAATACATTTTTGGTCGGCGCCATCTAGCATGCAGGTGTGAAGTAGCAGAAGGTGAACAATTGTTTCGCACTAGGTGTGAAAGCACCATTCGTCAGCAATTCGCCTCACTTTTACGCATCGCACTCAGTGTGAAAAGGCCTTTATTTATTCTGCATCTTATCATTCAAGGCCACTAAATAAGTGACAGGTGGTCTGAGTAATTTTTACAAAAGGTAAGTTTTTCAGTGAGCCAAATATACAAGTTTAGGTCTGTATTTTTCCAAAGTACTGCTGCAAATGTAGTAGGTTTGTTATGTTGAATCTCTGCATCTTGGACAAAACACCTCACTTCAATTATTTGACATGCTGAGATCTCTGAAAATATATACAGGGCTTGAAACACTTTAATTCCACATTATCTGGTACATATTTCAGATCTGTTATGTGAGAATCATGGTATCCTACAAACAAAAATATTTTCTTAGCTGAACCATACTGGGGGGGGGGGGGAATGCAGAACTGCTGATTCAAATTTAAATAAAATAATAATTGATGTTCATTGAAAACAATATATTTTGGATAATGAAATTCATAGATCAGGGAATATTAAATGCTGAAATAAACTGATAAAAAAAGAAGAAGAAAAAAAGAAAGCCCAGCCATTAAATAACAGAAAATTAATACGGGTCATTTTAGACCCATGTTGTGCATTAGAATGGATTGGCATAGCGTGTGCATCAAAGGATTAACATTAGCAGCCTTGCATAATAGTGCATTCAGCAAACTCTAGAGAAATGCTGTTTGACAGTGCAGAGACATGTCTAAACTTCATAAGAAACTAATTACACACCTCAAAAAGGTCTAACACGCTTTACTAATGTGCCACTATATGCAAAAATGATAAAAAGGACATATAACCTACATTTCACTACTGATTATATACCCTGTATGATTGTGTATGTGACAAATAATAAAGAACCTTGAAGAACCTATAAAATGAAGTAAAATAAAATAAAATACAATGCTGAATATGAATGTATGTAAAATTGACATTTATATAATACAGACGATGGCACAAGCAGCGACATTTGAATTGCTACAAAAAGTTATTAAATCTGATAAGTTATTTTAATTATTTGATACTCACTTCCCTTCCCTAGACCTGTCCCCATAGCCAAAATATACAAATGCAAAAACATAAACTAAAAAAAAGTGGACATCTTAAGTACAGTGCAAAGAAATAGCCTAAGGTTTTGTCCTTTTTAGCTCACTGCAAACAAACAGTTATGTCATGCCTTTCTGTCAAAAGAAGACAGACAAGCCACAAAACTTGGCACATTTGACACTGAATGCATAGCTCATTAAAACAACACCAAAATATGACTTAAACTACAGAAGTTCTAAGCGGCCATGCATTATTATTTTTTTCCTTCTCATTTTCTCGTGATAACGACTTAATTTTCTTTCGTTATCACGAGAAAATGACTTATTTTTCTCATGATCACGAAAAAAATAAGTCGTGATAACGAGAAAACAACTTTTGTTATGTCGTGATCACGAGAAAAATAAGTCGTGATAACGAGAAAACAACTCGTTATGTCGTGATCACGAGAAAATTAAGTCGTGATCACGAGAAAACAACTTTTGTTATGTCGTGATCACGAGAAAAATAAGTCGTGATAACGAGAAAACAACTTTTGTTATGTCCGTGATTCACGAGAAAAATAAGTCGTGATAACGAGAAAACAACTTTTGTTATGTCGTGATCACGAAAAATAAGTCGTGACTAAACGAGAAAAACTCGTTATGTCGTAGATCCCACCAGAAAATTAAGTCGAATGATCATGGAAAACGAGAAGGAAAAAAAATTATAATGCATGGCCGCTTAGAACTTCCGTACTTAAACGGAAAACTATGTTTAGAATTTTTTTATTTTTAACCAATACATATAAATTTTGACCTAAACTGAAACCATATTCCTAAAATCCCCTCCAGATTTACAGTGAAATGACACTTCACTACTTTCAGAATATTAGTGAAATTCTGCCTGAAACGAAGAACATGTACTAGAGTCGTATCTCTCATACCATCACAAGTTTAAACTTGTCACGTCAATAACACTTCTACCCATAACCATTCAGCTTTCTTTAAACATCCCCTATGCATTTTGAATGCAGCCTGCACAGGTGTAACTTGAGTGCTATATACAATAAGATGTTGATTACTATATAATAAAATAATAATTACAATAATAATAATAATAATAATAATAATAATAATAAC